>JBAMBJ010001137.1:0-29243 GCA_037043495.1 Drosophila recens | reverse complement strand
ACATTTGTCCTCACTTACCTCTTCCCCACTTCTTAATCGTAAGCTGTCAACGCCCTCACCATTATCGCTAATGCACCATGGCCTTCAGTCCACTCTAATGTAATCAAAGTCGGACCACTCTAATATAAATATTCCATGCCAGTATAATAACGTAAACATAGCTGGACCAAAGAACACTTTGGCCACCACACACCAATTCAAACCCATAATGTAAACATATAGGCATCTTATAGAATTATGTTATAAGTCAATGATTGTATCGCAAGAGCTTTAGTTTATACTCAACCCCGAATCAAACCACTTCAAAATAAATATATTAATTATTACGAGTGCTGTATTTGTTTCATTTATGTGTGTTTCATTTATTGTGAACTTAAAACGTATAAGTGGCGCAGCCGGTCTTAACGGACAAATAAAAACAAACAAAAAAAAAAACAGAGTGATTTCTTGCAAACAGCCAAAGGCATAAGCAGAATCATTTAAGTGTAAAAACGTAAAAAGTGTCATAAAAACAGACAAAGTCATAATTGTGTCATCAAAGAACCCAAATAAAAAAATTAACAAGTGAGCCGTATAAAAAAAAATGATAAATATGGCAAACGAAAATAATGAAATGCAAAGGTGCATTCAGGCACTTACCAAATCATTGCTCATCAACAACATGAGCATGCCGTTGTAAATCCAGTTACAAGGCAAAGAAATAACATTGAAAAATAAACCCGATATCTACCCACATTCACGGGAGAAAAGGTACTCTGCATGGATTCATCGCGTCGGTGGTTCAAGCGATGCAGGAATATAGAGACGACGCAGATCAAGTATTCAGTGTGATTTTTAACACAAAAATTCAAGGACAAGCTCGAACTGTATTAAACATTAATACACCAACAACATGGCAACAATGCAAGGAGAAACTACGTCACCATTATCGACCAAGAATGGACCAAATGGGACTCACTAGGAAAATTTACAACCTCAGAGTGATCAGCATCAGAGACCTGGATATCAAAGTAAGATACATTGTAGAAGAAATAACTGATTTCGCGGTATTTGAAAACAATGAAAATCTTGTTAATATATTAAGTGCTTTATTAATACAAAGAATAAAAGAGTTAGCCTCAGGCTCCATGGCAGTTTCATTAATGCCCCTTACCAGAGTACCAGCAGTTAGAGATGAGATAGCAATATATATTGGTCTAATATCGGAAATTTAAATCAGAAATTGCTAATTCGAAAAAATTTTGATAACAATGGATCAGGTTATAATAATGACCAAAATGTTGGAAATAATCAACAAGTAACTACAGGCATTAATTACAGAAACAACAATATACAAAAAAGTCAAAACACAAGACGCCATTATAATATAATATATAATAACAACCAACAACAAAATCTAAACTATTCTAACAACCAGCAACAAAATCCAAATTATACTAATAACCAGCAACGAAATTTTAATAATCAACAACAAAATCAAAACTTTAGCAATCAGCAACAAAATCAGAATTATAATAACAACAATCAACAATATAGAAACCAAAGCCATAATATACGACAAAATAATAATGATCAAAGACAGGATGCAATGAGTGTAGACAATTTAGCAGATGAAGACAATAAAAGCACAACAAGTGAGAATCCCGAAGCATTTTTTACCCAGCAGCCTCGGATGAACTAAAAATTTTGATAGAAGGAACAATTGAAGGATGCAGATTTTTGTTTTTCGTGAACACCGGATCCACAATTAGCATAGTAAATACAAAAAGAGTGCAGGAAAATGTTTATGAAATTGTTGAAAATTTCACAAAGACTATACACACTATCAACACAAAGTTTGAAACTAATAATTTTGTGGTTATGACCAAAGCACCAAGTGAATTTCAATATTCACCAAGAATGCGTTCAAAATGGGTGGCTTTACCCCTAGACAAATCATATGATTTTCTATTGGGTAAGGACTTCATTCAAAGAAACGTCAAGCATATAAATTTTACTAAGAAACCAATACAATTGATAAATAATGTCGAAATTCCTTTCTTGTCCAAGATTCCTCTTTGTACTAGAAGTAAGTGAAATTGAAGACATCAAAATGACAGATTTAAATACAGAAGAAAGTAAAATTATAAGAATACTAAACCAAAAATTTAAAGGGTTATATTATAAAGAAGGTGACCAATTGACAAACACAAATACAGTAGTGCAATATAAAAACTCCTACGGACCAGCCAATAAATTCCAAAATTTATAGATGTTCCCCTAAGTACGAAGAAGAAATTAGAAAACAAATAGTAGAAATGGAAAAAAATGGTATAATAAGAAAAAGCAGGAGCAAATATAGTTCACCAATATGCATGGTTCCAAAGAAAATAGATAACTCAGGAGCAGAGCTTGCAAATAACAGTCGACCGTTTTTTGTTGTTCAAAAATAACTGTTATTTACTGACTCTTTGCTTAAAGTGTCATAAATGAACTGTTTACACAGTTTTTGAACAAATCGGTCATTCTCAAACCACAATCACTTTTTAAAAAGCAAAGGGCTCGGGTTGTAAACTGTTAATTTAAAATTGAGCGAATTAAATAAAAGTCTTTTCATTTATTTTAGTTTGTGACTTGCTTTCAATAATCAAACATATCTTAAAAATTAAACTATTTTTGTGAAAAATGGGCCGTGAGCAAAATAAAAAAATGCAACAATTTTTTAAATTCGACGCACAACAAAAAAAATCCCAGTGTACCGTATGCGGCATTTAAATGCAAAACTTGCTGAATTAGTGGAAGAAGTTGAGAGCAACGATTACATTGAAGTGGAACCCGTTATAAAAAAAAAAAGAATTTCATACGATTCAAGTGAAGAGGCAATCGTTTCTTCGCTAGTTAAAATAGTGACCACGGACGGAAAGCCATTCTCGGCGTTAATTTACAGATGATCCATTCACCGGCGACGCAAGTATCGGTTGAAAGGGCATTTTCAGCGCTTCATTTTCAACTTCAACTTAAAATATACTACTAAGATGAATAACAATATTTAAAAACGAATTTAAGATACCGCTATCGCCAGTCATAATATTTCAAGCAAAAAAGAGGTGCCTTTAATTAAATTTCGGGGAGTGTATGTGAATTTATTATGTTTACAGGGAGTAAATAGGGTATTCATACTATTCTTGGGGGCAAGATGCCACTAATTATGGGTAAACTTTTCAAAATTTTAAGAAGTATAACATAAAATAACGTGGAACATAAGAAAAAAATGAATGAACGTTTGAACTGAGCTTTTCATTTTTTGTTCACCTAGTGACTCTCATATTTTGAGTACTCAATCGGTTTTTCTCAATAATTTGTTATTGAAAAAAAGTTACTAGATTAGTTCAACTGAGAAAACTCAACCGAAAAGAAAAAAAGAAAAACCGAATTGATCTGCTCAGACAAAGAGCAAGCGTGTGTGTTTTTTTCGGTTATTTTCGTGAGTAGATCGCAAAAAAAAAAAAACGGTCGACTGTTATTTGCAAGCTCTGCTCAGGAGTGCAAAAATATAGATTGATAAATACCCACTACCCCTTATGGACTCAATATTAGACAAACTTGGTAGGGCTCAGTACTTTAGTACATTGGACTTAGCAAAAAGCTATCATCAGATTTTGATGGCTGAAGAAGACATAGAAAAAACAGCATTTGTATCACCAATGGGACTCTATGAATATATCAGAATGCCATTTGGATTAAAAAACGCACCAGCAACATTTCAAAGATTAATGAATGACATTTTAAGAGACTACATAAACAAAATACGTGTGGTATATCCAATGATTAAATATTTACAGAAAGGAAACGAAATAAATAAAAACGACCCAGAGTTTATTGATTCATTTGAAAATTTAAAAGCCCTCATAAGCTCACACCCAATATTAAAATTCCCGGAATTCGATAAACAATTCACAGTGACGACAGATGCGAGTGATTTCGCTATTGGCGCGGTTTTGTCACAACAGGGTCAACCAATAGCATTTGTATCAAGAACTTTAAATAAAAACGAGAAGCAATACAGCGCAACTGACAAAGAATTTTTGGCTATTGTTTATGCAGTAGATTATTTCAGACATTATTTATATGGATCCCAGTTTCAAATAATAACAGACCACCAACCAATAAAATATTTAAGTAAGAAATATAAAGGAAAGGATTTAAAAGACAAACACAGAAGATGGATTCTAAAACTTAGAGAATTTGATTGCGACATACAATATGTAAAAGGAAAAGATAATAAAGTAGCAGATTTTCTGAGTAGGCAGGAAACAGCACCGCTTATAAATAAAGATAATAATGATGAATCTAATTTAGAAATGTCGGACACCATAGATATTTTTAGGATAGATATTTCTCATATTAAACATAGATCGTTCGTAACAGTAATAGACAAACTTACTAAATTCGTAACAGCATATAACATTAAAGACAGAAACTGGAGAGCAAAGCTGCAAATAATAATAGATCAGTTCACAAAGTTTGGTAAACCGAAGAAAATTATAATGGACAATGAATTCAGAGCAGAACAATTATCAAGCTTTTTAGACAAAGAGGACGTAATATTACATCTAACAAAGCCAAATTCACACACAGGAAATGCAGACATAGAAAGACTTCATTCAACCTTAATTGAAATTGTAAACAGCATAGACGAAGACATTTCCATAGAAACAAAAATTCAAATCGCCATTGGCGCATATAATAAAAGATATCGTTCTACAATTCAATGTTCACCTTACCAGGCAAAGAACGATATAAATGCACAAGAACTTCTAGAAATTATAAAAAACAACAAGGAAAAAATTATAAATGATTTAAATGAAAAAAGGGAAACTTATGAAGAAAACAAAAAAGAAGGACCGATAAAAAATTATAAACGCCTTAGACACAAGGACGAACCGTATTTCAGATATGCAAAACTAGAAGATGTGCACCCTTGTAATATTAAGAGACCATTAAAAATAGAAGAGGTATAAGTTAAAAAAAAAAAAAATGAAAAATAAATAAATAAATAAAAAAATTTTTCATATATATTTTCAATATTAGTAATTAGTTTTTCCCCACTTACAGAGTATTTTATTGATCATATTTATGACACTATCAGTGGTACACACTAGACTACATGTGGTACCAATTCAGGAGGGAGCAGGATATGTACCAATACATATTCATTCAACAGAAGTTGTGAATGAAACGGTAATAATTTTAAATATTATTGATATCAATCAAATTACTAACATTATCAATAAAATAGAAAATAATATAAAAAACGTTGAAATAGCAGACAAAAAATTAATCATAAAATGAGATATACCTGATCAAAGCTAAAATCAAATCAATAACCCCATCTACCAGAAACCAGAGAGGACTTATAAATGGCGTAGGTACACTGTACAAATGGCTTTTCGGATTAATGAACAATGAAGACAGGGAAAACATATTAGAACATTCAGATATAATAGATCAAAATAATCATGAATTAATCAAAAACATGAACCAACAAATTTATATTAATACTCATTTCAATGACACTATTAACAAACTAGCAGACACAATTATACAAGATCGAAATGTAATAGAACTTTTTTCAGCAAAAATAAATGAACAAAACGAGGAAACAGTAAAGCAAAGCTTATTCAATGACCAAATGCAAAAATTAAAAAATATAGAAGAAAAAAAAATTACATTCAAGAAAATATAGCGTCAGCAAAGAATAATATATCCCATAAGAAAACCTATTTACGATGTAAAAGTCTAGTGACGAAAACATTTTCATGCCCCAAAATTTCTGATATCCAATTTTGTGACGAATAAAAATCGATACGATTCAAGTTATAACAACATTTTCAAAATATGGATATTATTGTATCAGGTATTAACTATGACTTTTACTTCATAACACTTTGTTTATCGTGGTATATCGTCTAATACAAAAATAATCCCAATTAACCTTTTGTGAGTATGTTTCGTTTTCGTGTTTGTACTTTCCCTTAAGCTTTTAGTTGTTACGCCGATCGCATCCGATGATCAAATCTTTTATTATAAATAGCTAAATAATAATAGATTAATGTCCAAAAGGAATCAGCTGCCGGGAGCTGCCCAGCGTCAATATATTTTGATCCGAACGCAGCAGGTATTTGTGTTTTTTTTTGTTTGTACTTTGCATGTTAAGTGATCTGTTATGTGTTTGTTATTGTTATATGTGTAGTGAATGTCAAATTGGTTTATGTTCTTATTTATTATTACTAATTTAATTTTGGTTCTTCGAATTGGCAATAGGAAATTATTTACAATGCTCGATAGCGTACAAAATAATTTTTGAAAAGTGGTGCGCTGTAAATGGCACCGATGTTGAAAGAGGACGTCATATCGTTAATTCGATCCAGATGGAGTTGGGAAAAGACGATTACTTTGCGAATCCCGAGGAGTTACAGAATTGTGCCTTTGCCGTCTGCAAAAAATTTTACGTCCGATGGCAAAACTGTAACCGTACCAAATTGACTTTTCTGCAGAAGCATTCGGATTGGCTTGAGATGAGGCTGTCTTTCACAGTGACGAAAAAAGCTGAAAGATCACATGAATCTAAGGATCGTGGGCGTCCCAAATCCGATTTCAACGAGTCTTCTTAAGAAATGCCTCCCAAGAGGCAAATCAAACATTACCTGAAGCAAATGTTGACCGAGTTGTTGCACTTATTATGGATGCCAATTTAACAAAAAACCAATACTTGTTGATTCGACGTTTCGTTAACTCCGGAATTGCATACAATTATTTACCCAGTTACGATAATGTTCTGCAAGCAAAAACACACAGTTATCCAAGTAACATTAGTGTAAACGAATCAATCGCTGAAGTGGATCTACAAAGTTTACTTGATCATACAGCATCACGTATACTAAATCTTCAGATGGATGTTATCAATCAAATTAAAGATGATTCTGTGAACACACTGACCTTAATTGGAAAATGGGGTTTCGACGAAAGCACTGGACATAGTGAATATAAGCAGAAGTTTGCCAATAATAATTTAGAGGATAATTCTTTATTTGTCACGTCCTATGTACCCTTAAAACTTATAACTAAGTCTAAAAGCCCGATAATTATTTGGAAAAACCCTAGGCCGTCATCGACCCGCTTCTGTAGACCAATAAGGTTTCAATTTAAGAGGAGAGGAGACTTACATAAAACAAACAAGCGGATCAGTCGAGTGCACTCGACAGTAATATACCCTGGGCCTAGGCTTCGGCATGCCGAAGATTAGATGCACATGCAATTCTCGTACTTATCCTCAAATATCGACCTATCGTTTTTGTGGCAGCTACATACATGTACAATAAGATAAGTGATTTAAACCAATTTTAAAAATAAGAAAATAAAAATAAGAAAATAAAAATAATAAAAAAATAATAATTAAAAATCATTTGCATCGACAGAACCGGGACTCGAACCTCGGTCTCCCGTTTCGCCTGCCGAGCACTTATCACTTACACCACGCCGCAACTTGGATTGAACATGACAAATTCGATAAACATTCTTGCAGAGGGAATGTTAAATGAATTAATTGACCATTAATTCTATTCTATTTATAGAATTGCCATTAGAATACCTCGGACAAAATTGTTAATATCTTCACTATTTATGGCCCAATCGGGATGAAAGTTGGTGATTAGCTTCTGGGCATGATTCCACATCCGTTGATATAAAAAAAAATAACTTAAAAGCCAAAATAAAAGGTGCTGTCAGTTTTTTATGAATTACGCCCCTCACAGCGGGCGTGGCAAAATTTTAACATAAACTTGTTCTGCCTGACATTATAGGGAGTCTTCATTCCAAATTTGGTGGTCCTAGCTCTTACCATCTCTGAGATCCTTTCGTTTACACGGTCGGACGGACAGACGGACAGACGAACATGGCTATATCGTTTCGGCTGTTGATGCTGATCAAGAATATATATACTTTATGGGGTCGGAGATGCGTCCTTCTGCCTGTTACATACTTTTGAACAAACTTAATATACCCCCAGGGTATAAAAATAGGCAATTTGCGGCACACCGAAATTTGTAATCCAAATAAAATCTGCATAGAGCACAGTCTTCAACTGACAATGGTGGACGGTAAAGTTTGCAATGCTTTGAGTGGAACGTCTTCAACGAAATGTTATATATGCGAAGCGAAGCCGACAGAAATGAATGATATTGATAACTGTCTTAACAAAAACGTTCATGAATGTCGGTATGAATTTGGCTTATCCCCTTTACATGCATACATAAGATTTTTTGAATATTTCCTTCATATATCATATCGCTTGGAGATAAAGACGTGGCAAATCCGGTCTCCAACGCATAAAAAAGATATACAGATACGGAAACGAAGGCTTCAAATTGAATTTCGCAAGAAAATGGGGCTTATTGTAGACAAGCTAAAGTTTGGCGGTAGTGGTACATCAAATGATGGAAACACAGCTCGTAAATTTTTTAACAATTCTGGACTAGCTGCAAAAGTTACAGGCCTACATAAAAATTTAATTGACAGATGCGCAGGCTTTAAATTCTGGCTACAAAATAGATATTGAAAAATTTATGCGCTGGAGACAGCAAGAGAACTTGTGGAAACCTATCCATGGTATTACATGCCAGCTTCGGTGCATAAAATATTAATACACGGTCCTGAGGTTATTAATAAAGCATTAGTCTCGATTGGAGAGCTCTCTGAGGAAGCTGCAGAGGCTAAAAATAAAGATATAAAAAAATTTAGACTACAGCACACAAGAAAAATCTCGCGATCCGCAACAAATATAGACCTTGTTTGAGCTACAACGAAACTAAGAACTAAAAACGAAAAAAAACTATGCGGTAGCAGCAATACGCTCTTTATAAAGAGAGAGCGAATGATGTGCAGTGCGTGAGCGAAGGAGAGCGAGCGACTGAGAGTGAGCGACGGAGAGCGAGCGCTCACCAACAAACAACAGCCTTGCGCTCACTGGAGATGCACAGTTATTGGATGCGCTTTTGATCCCGTTACGTTTCTTTTCGTTTGCTTTGCCTTTGTTAAAATTCAGTTGAACTATTAGGCGCGTTTTACTCTTTGCCTATTCTGTCAGCGTCAGCTTAACACACCAGAACAAAGTTTGTTAACCGTCACATTACTAATAAATAAGCTATAGTTTTCTAAGGAGAAAACCAAGAGCGTTTTTACTTAAAGGTGGACAACTCGCCAGATGCTGGGAGCCTCAACGCCGCCACGGATGGACAATCATACCGCGGGCCGCATCTTATATTTACAGCATTTTGGGGCTCCGCATTGGGCGCAGCCAATAGCCAGCACATTTTGGTGCCTCCTGTGAGGAACTCTCTGCATTTGGTTTCTACGAGTTGTTGGTGACGGGAGGAGTGTTGGATCGTCAGAGTTTCTGGTAAAGTTCTGGAGAGTGGTATCTAACCTCAATCCGCTGGTGAGTTGATACAGTTTGACATTGTGTTTGAGGTCATTAGAGGTCGTAGCAAAATGGCGGAAAGACTGGCACAGTTAATTTCGGAGCAAATGGCACTGTTAGATGGAGTGCGAGACATGTTACGTAATTTTAGGAAAGACGTGACACGCCGGTCTGAGGCACATCTTGAGGCTAGACTAGAATCGTTAGGAGTGTTTCATGAGGAATTTCGGCAAAATCATCGTGAGCTTGTACGTGCTGGTCACGACGAGGTTGTGAAAAATGATTACGTAAGCGCCGGGATTTCTAGTTTATTCGAAGAAGCCTACATCGACGCTGTTGCTGAAGTCAAGACTGATTTAAGCTGTCAACGCGATATAATCGCATCTACCGGAGTACATGACACTTCGATGAATCGGACTGTTCATAGCGCGATAGAAGAAGTCAAATTGCCTACGATAAAGTTACCAGTCTTCAGTGGAAAGTTCGTCGATTGGCCGGTCTTCAAGGAATTGTTTTTGTCAAGAGTTCACAACTGCGAACGACTGAACGATCTGCATCGGTTTCATTACCTGAAAGACTCTCTTTCTGAAGAAGTAGCTAAGGATATACAACACTTAACGCTGATTGAATCGAACTACCATAAAGCGTGGGATATGTTAGTTGAAATGTACGATAATAAAAGATTTTTTTTTCAGCATTATATGGATGTCTTTGAGAAACAGGCAGCGGTTCAGCAGGGCGACCCAAATGCATTGAAGCAGTTCGTGCAGACGTGTCGAGCATCTGTGACCTCGTTGGAAAAGATTGGAGTGGATCTTCAACGTCATGGGCAAATACTGGTGTACTACATGACAAGGAAACTCCCCGGCCAGCTAAGATTGGAATGGGAGAAATCTACTACCAAGCGAGAGCTACCAACATTTGAAGACCTGTGTGCATACCTGGATATTCAGTATCGCACAATGATTACTGCTTCGTTTTATGGGAGCGATCCGGTGTCGACTAAGGAGCGTAGGAATACGCCACAGAGTGACAAAAGCACAACAGTGAAATCGTCATTTGTGACCCGGGATGATAGTTCTTGTCCAGTCTGCAGTCAGGGAAATCATCTCATCACTGATTGTAAACATTTTACCGGTATGGGTGTATCGGATCGGATGGCGACAGTTCGGAAATATCGGCTATGTTTTATTTGCCTGGATAATAAGCACCAGGCGTCGAAATGCTGTAGTCGCAGATATTGTGAAAGGTGTACTGGGCGTCATCACACACTCATTCACGTGGAAAAGGAGAAAAGGACAGCTGGGCCCCAAAAGCCGTCGGAGGAGAGTGCACAAAAGGTATCGACACATTTGGTCAACAGGTCAAAGGAAGGATCATCGACAAATGGGTCAAATTGTGACGTGCTATTGCCGACTGCATTTGTTACAGTGGACAACGCGGAGGGGGTACCGTTGAAATTTCGAGCATTTCTGGATCAAGGATCGCAAGCATCTTTCATATCGGAAAGCGCAGCGCAGTTGCTACGTCTTCCACGGCAGAAGGTGCATGTTAAGGTTAATGGATTAGCGAGCTCTAGAATCACGGAAGTAACGACAGCGATGTTCATATGTTTGAGATCGCGGTTGGATTCACAGGTGAAATATAATGTGCAGGTATATATTTTGCCACGGGTGAGTCATAAAATGCCTGATAGGCAGATAAGCGAGGATATGTTGCCTCATCTGAAAAACTTATGTTTGGCTGATCCGAATTATTTTGTACCTCAAGGAATTGATATGCTGCTGGGCAGTGACATCTACGACGAGCTGATGCTGAGTGAAGTTCATCGTGGACCGACCGGAGCACCCTTGGCGCAAAATACGACGTTGGGATACATTGTGTCCGGCAAGATCAGCGGGCGTGCTTCACCTATATCTTCGTATACAGTGAAGATATCAAGGAATGAGGCATCCAATGAGCTCGAAGACTTGTTGCAAAGGTTTTGGGAGCTCGAACAGTTCGATAAGGAATCTGCAGATCTCTCGGAGGAAGAAAGATGGTGCGAGGAGTTCTTTGTTAGAACACACCGGCGATTGCCGTCTGGAAAATACATTGTACGTCTACCTTTTCTAACGCCGTTAGATGCTACAATGGTACTCGGAGAGTCATATCGTGCAGCGTTAAAGCGGTTATGTCATCTTGAGCGGCGTCTACGTGCGGATGATAACCTAAAGGAAGTATACACCGCCACGATAAACGAGTATTTGGAGCTGGGTCAAATGATGCCTGTTAAGTCGTCGAAGGATTCTTATATGCGACCTGGAGTCGTGGAGGGAGTAAAGCATTGTTATTTACCACACCACCCGGTCATCAAAGAGTCTTCGTCTACAACAAAGGTGCGTGTTGTTTTTGACGGATCGATGAAAACGAGTAATGGAAAGGCACTCAATGACGTGTTGGCAATAGGACCCAAATTGCAACTGGATTTGCCAGGAGTTCTGATGAACTGGCGGGCGTTAAGATTTGTATTTGTGGCGGACGTGGAGAAGATGTATAGACGCATTAATATACATGAGGATGATGCACAGTACCAGCGAATATTATGGAAAGCCGAGGAGAAAGCTGATATTGACGAATATTGCTGCACCACGGTTATGTTCGGGACCAGTCCAGCACCTTATCTAGCCATGCGCGTCATGCAACAGTTGGCATCAGATGAAGCGGAGAATTACCCTTTGGCCACAGATGTAGTTAGATACCAAATGTATGTGGATGACGTTCTGTCAGGAGCCGATAGTTTATCTGGAGCTAAAGCTGTCCAGGGTCAGATTACGGAAATGCTGCATAAGGGTACGTTTGAGCTTCGTAAGTGGGCTAGCAACTGCCCCCAACTGCTGGAGAAGATTCCAATGGAGCATCGTGAGTCGCAGGGATTACTGCCGTTCAATTCAACGGAGACCATACGCACTTTGGGGTTGTACTGGAGCCCAATAGAGGATGAGTTTAGATTCAGTGTGAACTTCGAAATACCTTCGGGAGTTCCAACAAAACGGATTGTGTTATCAACAATTGCACGATTGTTTGATCCTCTCGGATGGCTAAGTCCCATGATTGTCACAGCGAAAATGTTAATGCAGCGGCTTTGGAAAGAAGGCTTGAAGTGGGATGATCAGGTGTCAGCATCCATTCAAAAGGAATGGACGAAGTTCATCAATGATCTGCCTTACATTACAGAGATCCGAATTCCACGGTATTTAAATTTTGGCGGAACTTATGCATCCGGACAGCTACATATATTCTGTGACGCCTCAGCTAAGGCCTACGGTGCGGTGGCGTATTTACGCGTCCAAACAGGTGATCACACGTATCGGTCTGAACTATTGTTGGCAAAATGTAAAGTATCACCAGTAAAGCCTCAGTTGACAATCCCCAGAGCGGAGTTGTGTGCTGCGGTGGTAGCAGTAAAAATTTTTAAGTATCTGAAGCAAAATGTAAGGTTCAATATTAATTTCTGCAATACTCATTTTTGGTCAGATTCTATGATCGTGCTAAGTTGGATCAAAGGCGGAGCGGCAAAGTGGAAACTGTTCGTATCGAACCGCATCAGCAAGATCTTGGAGACGTCGGAGACATCACAATGGAGGCATGTAGCGACGGCTGACAACCCAGCGGATCATCTGAGTCGAGGACTTAGCGTCAACAAGTTGTCTACATCAGAGTTATGGTGGCATGGACCGCAGTGGCTAAAAGCAGCAGAATCGGAGTGGCCAACAACGGAAATTGACATCGGATCAACGACTGAGGTTAGCAACGAAATGAAAAGTGTGAGTAGTAATCAAGTATCTATTGAACAGATGCCACATGTTAACCTGCTGGAACGATACTCTTCATATTCACATATGCTACGCGTTATAGCATATGTACAGAGATTCGTTCGCAACTGTAAAGTGCTGCGATGCGAACGCCGAACAGAAGGATTGTCAGTCGACGAGCTGAGTAACAGTCTTCGATCGGTAACACGGATGGTGCAACTGGAGTGTTTCACAGCCGATTGGAAAGCTCTGCAATTGGGTAGAGCGTTACCAAAGGACAGCACGCTATTGTCGTTGAGCCCGTACTTTGACGTTGATGCACAAGTAATCCGGCTGGGAGGCAGACTCCGTGATGCGTTGCTACCTATGACGGAAAAGCACCCGTATATATTACCGTATAAGCATCATTTTACGACGCTAGTAATACAACACGCTCACGCGAGCACTCTGCATGGAGGTGCGGCGTTGATTTTAAACTATGTGCGAAAGCTGTTCTGGATAATTAATGGAAGAAATGCAGTACGGTGCTATAAGTTCAATCCACGCTTAGCTGAACAGCAAATGGGGAATTTGCCTGGTGTACGTGTACGACCAGCATCGGCTTTTGCAGCAACAGGCGTTGATTATGCTAGACCTATAAATATATCACCATCTAAGGGCAGAGGACGAACTGGGAGGCCGGGGTCAAATCGATGAAGTACCACCTCAAGCGCTGTATTGGAGATCGAGTTCTTACGTTTGAAGAGATGTCAACCGTGTTGATCCAGATCGAATCCTGCTTGAATTCGAGACCATTGTGCCCGTTGTCAAATGATCCAGATGATCTACTGGTGTTAACTCCGGGTCATTTTTTAGTCGGCGAAGCCCTACTAGCACCACCACAATGCGAAATTGAAAAATTAAGATTGACAGAACGCTGGAGAAATTGTCAGTATTTTGTGCAGCAATTTTGGCGGCGTTGGAGTACCGAGTATTTGTCACGATTACAGCGTAGGCCAAAATGGGCTCAAGCCAAGACAAATTTACGGATAGGCGAGTTGGTTCTGATCAAGGAGGATCGAGTGCCATCAAATCGCTGGATTCTTGGAAGAATCACACACACGCATCCTGGAGCCGATGGATTAATTCGAGTAGTCACGCTTAAAACACAGAATGGTACTATGGAACGGCCAATAGCGAAATTGTGCCCATTGCCTATTGATAACGATTTGCTAGCTAGTGACCCAGAACCCACACAATCAAGTTAAACTGTATCTTTCTCGTTCTAGCGTTTTGAGTGTTACATGTGCTGCGGAAGAAGTGACGAAACCAGAGAGCAGGAAGTTGGATTTGATGAAGACTGGAGCAATCATCAAAGGCGGGAGGATGTTTGAGCTACAACGAAACTAAGAACTAAAAACGAAAGAAAACTATGCGGTAGCAGCAATACGCTCTTTATAAAGAGAGACCGAATGATGTGCAGTGCGTGAGCGAAGGAGAGCGAGCGACTGAGAGTGAGCGACGGAGAGCGAGCGCTCACCAACAAACACCAGCCTTGCGCTCACTGGAGATGCACAGTTATTGGATGCGCTTTTGATCCCGTTACGTTTCTTTTCGTTTGCTTTGCCTTTGTTAAAATTCAGTTGAACTATTAGGCGCGTTTTACTCTTTGCCTATTCTGTCAGCGTCAGCTTAACACACCAGAACAAAGTTTGTTAACCGTCACATTACTAATAAATAAGCTATAGTTTTCTAAGGAGAAAACCAAGAGCGTTTTTACTTAAAGGTGGACAACTCGCCAGATGCTGGGAGCCTCAACGCCGCCACGGATGGACAATCATACCGCGGGCCGCATCTTATATTTACAGCAGTCTGGGGCTCCGCATTGGGCGCAGCCAATAGCCAGCACAGACCTATTAAATAGGTTATTATTAAGTTCAGATCCTCTTAAAAGTGGATTAAGAAAATTGCCATGTAAAAAAAAACATTATTAAAAGAATCTGTATTTGATTTATTAGATACTTAATAAATTTGTTGTATATATAAATATATTTTTATATGAAATGCATATAAAACTTTTCTTTATAATTATTTTTGTTTTTTGTTATCATATTTGGAATTTAAAAGTATTGTAAGAAATATATTTTCGTATTTTGTTAAATATATTATGGGTGGTATGGGCGTATGGGCGTAAACCCACGCCCATTTTGTTTAGAGTAGTTTTATATTATTGTTTTAAGCTTACAGTCTAAATTATAGACCTGTAAGACACGTATAACTATTTTTGTCACTTACTCCCATACAAGTCCGACCACTGTGCAGCTGTGTTTTCAAAAGTCTTAGTATGCACATTTGTAAGTTTAATTGATACCTTTCGATCGGTATATAGCTCGACCTGATCGGGCAGTCATAGCAAATTTTCCATTCTTCCTGTGTATATATGCTAGTCGCTTTCGCACACTTCGTGCTGCTTTCGTCACTAGCGCGGACTGCCGTCCGCAGTGATTTTTACCTGAAATATTGACCAAAGAAGAAATAATAAAATTTGAAATAGACTTCTACAAAATTAAATTGATTAGAAGGGGCATTTTAAAATACAAAAACAATGCAATTGTCATGGCTATAAAACTACCCAAAACCTTTGTTAAAACAGACCTTAAGTTAATCACATCAATTTCTAATGAAAATCATATTCAAATTTATAAAGAAAACTTAATTATAACACAAATTAAAAATAAAACTTATGAATAGGAAGGAAAATGTAATTTTAAAAGAGAACTAAAATAAAATAAAATAACAACAAATCAAGTATAGAACAAATAGATGATGAAACAATAATAGTAAGAAACGCTAAAAATGAGAAATTAAATCAAAATTGTGACAAAAGAAACATAATACTGAATGGAAATTACTTAATACAATTTGAAAATTGCCAAATCCAATTATTGTATGAAACCTTTTCAAATGAACAAATCGAATTTTATGATAGGTTTTTCTACCCAAAAGACTTATAAAACCAATCATATAAAAATACTCTAAATTTTGAACACTTTACATTGCAAAATTTTGAAAATTTAAAAGAAATAACTGAGTTAAAATTTCACAAAAAAGTCGGTTTTGAAATGGCAATAGCTCTTACATTTGTTATGGTCGGCGCTGAAATATCGATAGACGCCATGTGGCAACCCTGCTTACCACCTATCGTTGAGTGGCAACTCTAATCGACATTTTGAGGTCGTTTCTCAACGGCAGCCAACTTTACTTAATTCTTAAGCGCAACTCACTTTGATTGTAACCTACAGCAGAAAAAGTCATTGAATCTTTGATTAAATATTATTCTTAAGCAATCCGCGCATTTACATTTCTTTCTGCATTTATCAATGCGCCAAAGTGGTGACCCCGAATGCAAAGTCACAATTACAATCTGCGTTCTGTGACTTCTCAAGCTGCAAGTGCCGAAGTTTCGACGCCGCAAACATGGCCAACGATCAAGATGTCGCAGGTCAACTGCATGATCTAAAACTTCAACTTGACCAACTGCAACTATCACGCCAACCAGCTGGATTTCCATCGCAATGCGCGCAACTTCGCATTCCGAAATTTAACAAAACAAATCCTCAGCTTTGGTTTGCTCAGTTGGAGCGACTATTTCATCTTCACAACATCAGCACTGATGAGCACAAATTCGACATAATCTCGGTGAATTTGGAGGAGGATGTAATTGTCAAGTTGGAAGATCTCATTGCTCAGCCGCCGCTAACCAACAAATACAACACGTTGAAGCAGCGCGTGCTCGACAAATTTGCAGAGTCAGCCGACTCAAAGTTGAAAAAGCTACTGCGTGGCGGCGAAACAGCTGGGAAAAAACCTTCTGACACCCTGGATAACATACGGCGTCTGGCACCAACCGCAGGATGCAAAGCAGTTATCCGCTCTTTGTTTTTGTCCGAGCTTCCAAAATCCATTCGCCCGCTCATTTCCGTGTGGGAGGAGGATGACCTCGACAAGCTAGCTGAGATTGCCGACAAAATGATTGAAGCTACTGAGCCAGATTCTACTTTTGTAGTGTCAACAGCACCAATGGAGCAACAACAGCAACATGTTGACGCACTCAGCGGCAATAGATCAAGCATGTCTGAGCTAACAACAACACAACACTAACAACAACACTACGTGCGCTTTCTTCAAAAGTAGACAAGCTGCAAGACGAGCTACGTCAATCAAAGCAAGTCAACATGCCTCGCCAGTCTCATACTAACAGCAATGAAAACGGAACAAAGCAGAAAACTCTCTGTTTTTACCACAACCGATTCGGCGATGAGGCCCGCAAATGTCAGCCAACCTGCCCACGTTACCAGCAGTCGTCAAACTAAAGCTGCTGCCGTTGACTCAGCTCGTAAACGGCAGCGCAGCAACCACCGGCAACTCTAAATATCAACAAAATATTCTACAAATTGGTCTGGACCGTCGCTTGCACATCAAGGATCGCCTTTAAATCACATATTTCTAATCGACTCTGGTTCAGTGGTGTCAGTAGTGCCTCACGCCTTGGCACCAAGGGCACGTAACAATGACAGTCTTTATCTTTTTGCCGCAAATCACACCAAAATAAAAACGTATGGAAATAACACTCTTCAGTTCGACTTGGGCTTACAGCGCTCATATACATGGTCCTTCATCGTCGCTGACGTACGAACGCCTATAATTGGAGCAGATTTTCTTGCTACTTTCCAACTACTTGTCGATGTCAATCAGCAGCGTTTGCTTGATGCCTCAAAATCGCCGCATTTTGGTATCCCAAGCTCAGCGCAGGATTTCGCTACACCTCAGGCGCACAATGCGTACAAATCATCAGCTGCTGTGCAAAGCATTGTACAAAACGTCGTCAAACCTACAGCTCCTGAGCGCACTCATGCTCACTCTGTGTGACATTTTATTGAAACACGAGGCGCACCTGTAGCAGAGCGACCAAGACGTTTGGCAGGCGACAAGCTTGCCTCTGCAAAATCGCAAATCAACATGCTCATTGACAAAGGGATCTATCGCTACTCCAAAAGCCCATGGGCCAGTTCCCTGCACATGGTGGCAAAAAAGAATGGAACTTGGCGCGCATGTGGTGATTATCGCAAGCTGAATGCGATCACGGTACCTGACCGTTATCCGATCCCACACATTCAAGATTTTGCTGATCGCCTTCACAATAAGCAGATTTTTACAACGCTGGATCTGAAAAAGGCTTTCTATCAAATTCCGATGTCGCAGGACGACATAGAGAAGACGGCAATCTGCACTCCATTTGGCCTGATAGAATTTCTATTTATGCCATTTGGTCTCAAAAATGCGACGCAAACCTTCCAGCGCTTTATTGACCAGATCTTTCGCGAAATCGACTACGTATTTTGCTATGTTGATGATATCCTCATAATGTCAGATACGCCGGAACAACACAAACAAAACTTGGAAAATGTTCTAAGCATATTGCAAAAACATGGATTGGTCGTGAACAAAGAAAAATGTCGTTTTGCACAAACAGACGTGCAGTTCCTTGGTTATATGGTCAACAGCAAAGGCATAAAACCACCAGAGGAACGTATAAGCGCAATTTTAAAGTTTCCTCAGCCGCAAACAATCTGTGAACTGGGTCGTTTTCTCGGAATATTGAATTATTATCGTCGCTGCATCCCTCATGCTTCACGAATACAAGCTCCTTTAAACGATCTAACACGCAACATGAAAAAAAACGACAAGCGGCCGATCGAGTGGACTTCCGATGCTCTGAAAACATTTTCGGAGTGTAAAGCTAGCTTAGCAGACGCAGCAACGCTGGCTCATCCCAACCCGCATGCAGATCTCAGCTTGGTGTGCGACGCTTCTGACACGGCGATCGAAGCGGTCTTGGAGCATTATTCTGATCTTGGTTGGCAGCCCCTTGGATTTTTTTCCAAAAAACTTACCAGCACCGAACGCAACTACAGCACCTACGACCGCGAGTTGTTAGCCATCTACGAGGCGATTAAACATTTTAAGCACATGATAGACGCCAGAGCCTTTATCATCAAGACTGACCATAAGCCTCTAATATATGCTTTTTCACAGCGTCTTGAGAAAGCATCACCTCGACAACTGCGTCATCTTAATTTCATCTCCCAATTTTCGACCCAATTTTCGACTCCTCAGAGGAGTGCATGTGTATTGCGATGTTTCGACAGGCTCAGTGCGGCCGTATATTCCACAACCATTGCGTCACAGTGTCTTCTCTCAAGTTCATGGATTGTCACACCCGAGCGGCAGAGCCACTCTCAAGCAAATTCGACGCAAATACGTGTGGCCTTCAATGTGCAAAGATGTTTTGTCATGGTCAAGAAACTGTCTACCATGTCAAAGAGCAAAAATACACAAGCACAATTCTCTTATATCCGAGAAAATTACTGTACCGGATCATCGGTTCGAGCATGTGCACTTGGACATAGTAATCATGCCACTAGTAGACGGATACAGATATTGCTTAACTATGATCGACCGTTTCTCTCGCTGGCCGGAAGCAGTTCCTCTTCGGGATATGACTGCTGAAACTGTTTGCAGAGCTTTTTGGAATTGCTGGATAGCGCGCTTTGGCTGTCCGAAGATAATAACAACCGACCAGGGAACGCAATTTGAATCCGCCCTCTTCAAGTCACTAGCAAACGTAGTTGGAAGCGAACACATCCACACAACTCCAAACCACCCGCAGTCAAATGGAATGATCGAGCGCTGGCACAGATCGTTAAAAGCTGCATTGATGTGCGACCCTGACACGCCTTGGTTAAAGCTGCTTCCAACCGCTCTCCTGGGCCTTCGAACCTGCATAAAGGAAGATCTACAAGCTTCAGCTGCGGAGATGCTCTACGGATGCACACTTCATCTGCCCAACGAATACTTTACAGACTTGGACTCGCCTCCAAGACCCGATGAATTCGTTAGTGAATTTCGCACAAGCATGCAAACGTTGATGTCTACGCCTACAGCGCATCACAACAAACCGAAACCCTTCATGCACAAGAACATAAATGATTGTTCACATGTGTTTGTGAGAACAGACTTCGTTAAGCAACCGTTGGAGCCACCATACACTGGACCATTCCAAGTTATCGACAAGTCTTCAGATCGTGTTTTTGTCGTCCGCATGAATGGCAAGGATTCATCGATATCAGTCGATAGACTGAAACCTGCATTCTGGGAGCGGAATCACACCGTCAACAACCCCGAGGATTCGCTACCAACAAAAGCCATTCGAACTTATGAGAGACGCTCCCGCCCATCATAGATCCTTGACTTGTCTAAGAGGGGAGTACTGTGGCAACCCTGCTTACCACCTATCGTTGAGTGGCAACTCTTATCGACACTTTGAGGTCGTTTCTCAACGGCAGCCAACTTTACTTAATTCCTTAGCGCAACTCACTTTAATTGTAACCTACAGCAGAAAAAGTCATTGAATCTTGATTAAATATTATTCTTAAGCAATCCGCGCATTTACATTTCTTTTTGCATTTATCAATGCGCCAAAGCCAGCTGTTACCAACGCCACCTATTAACAGCAGGCAGAACTGGTGGATACGGCTCAACCAATCAGCGTCGACCAAAACATGTAAAACTAAGAATAGCGTAGGGATCAGGAAAAGAAGAATGACATTGGGAGGGATTTGACAGGAGATAATTAGGTTAGGGAGTTAGTCTGGTTTGAGGAGGATCGCGTGGTGGCTGCTGTGGAGGAGACAATTTTTGGTGCGGGAACAAAACGCGTGTTCTTCAGCAGAACATTTAAAATCTGCAATATAAAAGAAAATTTAATGAGAAGCGACGCTCTGTGAGATACAACAATACTTACGCGACTCCACAGCATCCGCCTACAACAGCACAACAACGTGGGAACCAGACGGAGCAACACACGACGCAGCACACACCAGGATTGCGAGTGAGTTCGTCCCTGCCGGCACTTGGCGCAGTTGCTGCCATAGGCCCGCCAAGTGCCACAAACAAATGTTCAGCCGCGGGCTCCATCAGCAGCAGCAGCAGACATCAACGCAGGCGCAGCATCATCCTGCACTGAAGCCGGTTCCGTCAGCTCGTTGCCGAAACGATCCTGTCCTCTAATCGATGTTATTCACCTGCTTGTTTCTGTTTCCTGCAAATATTTGTATTTTTATTCATTAGTTTGTCAATTTATATGTGCGTGTGTAAATTAATATTTAAATGATAAGTCTTCGCGGATTTTCTTTGTGAGACTTTTATTTAGATAATTTTTGTTGTGTTTGTAATACAAGGTTGATTAACGTTATGTAGTTTAGAACACTAGGCCGATATGCCGTAGTGAGCGAGCTACTTTACGCGTACAATCGCTGGGCCGATGTGCCTCAGTGAAAGCTGGATTAAAAACTAAATTTACAAAAGGTTGATAAAAATTACTTAAGCTATTGTGTGCTTTTCACAACGGCCGCTAGAATGCTTAGCTTGCGCCTCGTGCGCTGCCGTCGTGCAAGAACATCCGGTCCAGAGCTATGTCAGCATCTGTGGCTGGTGTTATATTGCATTTTGCTGACCCCTGTTAACTCGTAAGAACATCCGGCCCAGTGCTATATCAGCATCTGGAGCTGGTGTCGTTGGCCTCTGTTAACTGCTCGCCTTTTAAGTTAAGGCCGCCCTCGGCCGCTCCTATCTCGGCGATCACCTTCTTAATCTCCTCGGCCGATGTCATGTTTTTGGTGAACCGACGGTAGATGAATCCGATGCATATTATGGTGCAACACGCAGCACCCAACAAGAAGGCTATTACCACGCTGTCGACGCTTCCAATTTCGTCCTTGACTTCCTTGATGATCTCCAGGTTACGTTCATTCAAGCGATGAAGGTAAGGGAGACTCAGCACGTCCTGGTGGCCGGTGACGTTCAGAAGGGGAGATGCCGCGATGCCGGGGAACTTACTCTGGACATTGTTGCGATTCAAGTACTTAGTCTCGTTGATCAGAGCCCAATTATTGAACGTGATTAAAATTGTTCCGTGAACCCAAGTCTCAGTACCGTTGTCAGTGCAAACTTTAGCAGGCCGGTTATTGATGATCAAAATCCGTCATCGACCCATGTGATCGGGTCTAAGTGACTCGGCTGTATTTGGCAGTTTGCCAAGCCACCAGCATGCAGCTCTCTGGCACAAGAGCTGGTCGGTGAAAGTTGACAAAAAGTTACCCCCGGCGTGGAAGTGCAATTCTTAAGGGCGAGCACTTGATCTCCGCACTCAGCTATAATGTTGTCGTCGATTTGTAGCACAGCATTCTCATGTGCAACTGGATACAGCATCACCTTTCTGCAAGCCATTTTGATTTTCGGGAACTTTATGATAAAGTGAAGGGCATTAGCAGATTGTAATACTTTCACGGACGCAACGGACATAAGATCAGCTATTGAAGTTCCTGTGGGTTCATCGATCCAAACAGATCTCAAATCTGCGTGATCTAATATATTTGGGCTTATGATATTAATTTTTGCAAGGGTAACAGCGAGCATCAAATTCTGCATTTCCATCAGCAACATTCTATTCCGAGCTAAAAGAGTCTCGTATAAATGCCCGGAGTCTATCTGATTCTTTTTTGCAGCTTTTAGTAATGTGTTGACACTTGTAGTGAGTTGATTGATTTGTTCTTGAACTTTTGTGTTGATAGCTACCTGTCTGTTGTTAGAGTTCATTAACCGTAACTCAGTAAATTTGATATTCTCGAAGTCACAGGCGTCAGGTGTTCCCGCAACTACTTTGAGGGCTGTGCCCAAGAAATCTAAACTTTTTGCCACCCTGTGGTGCACGCCAAGAGCTTCTAACAGATCCCTGAGGTGGGACGCATCTACGCTTAGAAGCTTTCTCATGTGTGACTGCGGAAACATTTCACATAGCTCCAATGTTTCGTTTACCATTTTCTCGTACTCAGAGATGTTAGCTGTGTGCCTGACGAAATTGAATTCCTCTCAGACCAGAACTTGACCCTCAACAATGGGAATATACTTGGCGTGTGAGTAATTAGTCACACGCACTGCCGCACTTGCAAAAAATAGAAATAGCAGAAACCCGAACCTGCGGAAGACAGACAAAACGGACCAAACTATTACTAAGTGTCTTTCTAAAGGTAATGCCAAGTGGCGAAAATAATAAAACTTAAAGGTAAAGCCTAGTGGCTCAAATGTTGAAACTTATAGTTAAATTCAAGATGCGTAAAGGTAATGCCAAGTGGCGAAAATAATAAAACTTAAAGGTAAAGCCTAGTGGCTCAAATGTTGAAACTTATAGTTAAATTCAAGATGCGTAGAATCAATGTTTTATTTCAGCTCTCGCCCTACTTAAGGTTGTCCTTGTGGACCACCCTCCCTCTAATGAGAACGGTCGTGCCAAGGTCTGCCTCTACGATCCGTTCTTCACATAAGGGCGTGAGTTTATTGCCAAGCCTGCGGTTTCTTTTTACTAGGACTTTTTTTAGCCCGGAGCGCATTTTGTGCACTCCTTAACTTTGCTGATATTTCCCCTTGAGGTTCGCCTGGGGGCACATGGAGGGCATCAACAGGTCTCTTGTTGATGACCGAATGTATTGTCTTGTCATACTCAATAGTGGCTAGCAAAATGACTTCGACTGAGTCGCTGATGTTTCTCTCCAGCTTGAGGCAACGTGCAAGCTCGGCTAGAGTGCTATGGAAGCGCTCGACTTGGCCATTGGAGGTGCTATGCAGCGGCGGCGCAATAACAATATGGACTCCGTAGTTGTTTAACAACAGGGTCTTCACCGTTTGAGAATTCATCGAAGGCTCGTTGTCGCAATAAATTGTTCTGGCTCGTGGAAAGAAATTCATGAGCTGCAGTAGTTAATATTAATGTGTAGAAATTCCCCAGGAGTCTCAGGGATCGGGGTTTCTCCGAGCTCCTGTCTTTTCGGGTGCCTATCGTATTTGGCTGCTGAGCAGATTCTACAACTTTCTGCAATTTCCTTAGCCAACTTCGCCATTTTAGGGAAATAGTATTCTGATAACACTTGCTTAACATTTTCTTGAGCTGCTCTGTGCGCTCTGTTATGTTCGGCAACGAGAATTTCTCTCCTCTCGTCTACGTTGAAGACATCTGCAACTTGGTTTTTGCAGTGCCAGAACTTTGTGCCTGCACCTGTGCTCGTGTGTGCAGATTGCAATAGAGGGCATTAACTGCATTTGGATTAATCAAGTCAATGAGTTCATCTAGAAGGGCTGTGCGATCAGTGAAGCTCACTTTATGACGCCTCTTGTCCCCGAAAAGAATGAAGTTGCGTTTGGTGGGGACGCGTGCCTCTTCAATGACAATTTGATTTTGGAAACAATTAATTAAATTAATTAAACAGCTCGTCAAGAGCGTTGAGCTGTAGTCGCGATAGCGCATCAGCAAATAAATTCTCCTTGCCTGGCTTATAAAATATTCGCGCATTCGTTTCCTCAATGCGCGCCTTCCATCTTTTAATTCTGGCATTCGGGTTTGACTCAGAAACGGCAAAAGTTAACGGTTGGTGGTCCGTGAAAATGTTAATGTCTTTTACCCCATACAGGTAGTGACGTAGCTTGCTAAGGGCCCAAACTATATCCAAAAGTTCCCGCTCGTTGGTGGCGTAGTTCACCTCCGGGGGCTTCAATGTTCTGGAAATCATTGAGATGGGGCGACCCTCTTGAGAAAGCACTGCCCCTATGCCGTAAGCTGAAGCGTCCGTCGTTAGATCAAACGGCTTCTTAAAGTCAGGGTATCTGAGCATGACGTTTTCTGATGACAAAATGTTGCGTAGCTTTTGGAATGCGTGACGCTGAAGCTCAGAGAATTCTACCGGGATGTTTCGCGATCTATGTTTACTTACTGACCCATTCACGCCCTTTAGAAGATCAGAAATGGGTTTTGCTATTGAGGCAAAGTCTTTGATGAAACACCTATAGTAACTGGCCAGTCCCAAAAATGCTCTAATCTCGAATATATATCATTGGTTCTGGGAACTCCTGAATCGCTTTGACTTTTTCAGGGTCCGTTGTAGCCCCATTACTGGTTACCACGAAACCAAGAAAACCTACGCTTTTCTTAAAAAAACGCGATTTTTCCTTGGAGATTCTCATATTTGCCTCGTATAGGCTCTTTAAGACCCACTCTACATGTTGGACATGAGAATTTTCGTCTTTTGAGCAGATAATGACATCGTCAACATAGACATAGCAAGATTTGCCAATTTGCTCACGCAGTATGTCGTCAACAGTTCTTTGGAAGATGCTGGCCGCATTCTTCAACCCAAAGGGAAGTCGACAAAATTTGTACTTCCCCCCGTTAACTGCGAAGGCTGTTTTTTCACGGTCTAGCTCTGCTAGCGTGATCTGGTGATAGCCGGACTTTAGGTCCAATGTCGAAAAGTATTAGGCTTTGCCAAGATTCCCTAAAATCATTGGAATGTTAGGCATGGGGTATCTGTCTGCGATGGTTTTCTCGTTCAGTTTGCGAAAATCCATCACGAGGCGCATATTCTTGTTACCAAACTCGTCCTTCCCCTTCTTGTCCACCACCCAAATGGGATTGTTGTAGGGGGAAACAGATTTTTTTTATGATACCGTTCTTTAGAAGGCTTTGAATCTCTTTATTAACGAATTCCGCTGCTCCCATGGAATAGGGAGTCGGAAGTTTATGTACAGTCGGACATAAACTGGTTGTTCATCAGTGATCCTGATAGTGGCCACCACTGATGTGTTATAGGGAAGTGCTTCTTCCGGATCCGCGAAGGCCTTATGTTTGCTTTTTAGCATCTTTAGGAATGGTAAAGTTAACATCCGCGCACTTGTGGAATTCGATTTGTTCAGTTTCTGTGCCACAGTTGAGCTGGCCAGAAGAAAGACAAAGCGACACTCCTGCTTGCGTGAGCAAGTCGAGCCCCACAATTCCATCAAATGTGGATAGCTCTGGGAGTAAAAAAAATGTGGCAGTTTTGCCGAACAGAGATATAAGGCACTTATGAGTGATCTTCGTGGTGCCGTGTATAGAATGGGTAGAGAAGGAAGAATTTACTGGGCACACACCTTTTAGATTTTGATGTGGTCTGATATAATTCTTGGAAGCGCCCGTGTCGATGAGAAATCTCATCTGGATCCCTGCTATTCTCCTACTGATGTAGGGCAGCAGGGAGCTTCCCCTAAAAAATTGAGAGTGTCTGAGTCATATCCGCTACCATTGTCGTCGGCAATTTGCTGTTCTGCCGCTGCTGCAGAGCTAGCATACGAACCTGAATCTTGATCAGGCTCGTGAGCCGTATGATTGACTCTCTGCCTCCTCTGTCCGCTTAAACCCCCAGACGTGGCCGTACTTTTGTAGGCTTGAGGAGCGCTAGAGTTAACGTAGGCTGGTGCCTGCGATGGTTGTAAAATTTTTGACACAGATGGATCGACGTCCATTGGTTCCTATGACCCTCCACCTTTGGTCCACCTGCCACTCTGTTGCTCAAATTGACCATGTTGCTGTTTCTGCTGTTTAGTGAAGTGAGGATTTTTGGAACCGCTGGTTTGCGGGTCCCCCTGCTGTTGAACCCTATCTTGCTGACGGACCTGCAACCTCGGGGTCACTTTTCGCTCCCTATCTTCTTGTCCTTTAGCGAAGTTGGCGGCAAAGGCGTACCTCTCATGGTTTGCCTCCACCTCTTGCGCTAGAGCTAGGGCCGACGGTAAGTCCTTAGGCTTTGCCGCGAACAGGACATCCGTCAGGCTACGCTTTAGGCCTGAGACAAAAACACGCAATGCATCATCTCTGAACTTCGTACAGAGCCCTTGTGCCATGTTTGGTTCATAGGACATGTTTACCTTATTGGTGAGAAGAGTAAGCTTTTTTTCAACCTCGTCATAGTATTGTAAAGTTGTTAATGAGCCCTGTCTTAGGGTGCTCATCTCTTGCTCTATGACGTGAATGCCTCTCTTATCCCTGTATGTGAAATCGAGACGGTTTATTATGGCATCAAAATTCATTACTGTGCCGAACTGACCCAAAACGCCGTCAGCCGCCCCTCTAATTTTGCTCTTTATAATGATGACCGCCTGGTAGTGGAGTGAGCTGCCGTCGTATGGCTTGTAAATTTTATATGCCGCGTACGTCTCTGGCACCCCCGTAAATTCTGGTAAGCATTTAACGGCGTCCAATGGTTCATTACATTGGACATCGTTTCTGATTTCCACCGGCTCAAATGCCTGGACCGGCGGTGTTTCTATAGTACTGGCAGGTATTCTGCCTGCCAATTCTTGTAACCGAGCGTTAAAGGAAGCCCTTAGTTCAACATCTCTTTGCTTCAATGCTGTGCTCTGTGCTTCTAAGGCGGTGGCCACTGCGGCATGCACCAAAGCCTTAAGCTGCTCCGGCTCCATTCCCATTTTACACCTGTTGTCAGCGATTTCTTGCGGGACGGGTTCCCTATCTAAGGTGGTTGAGTCGTCTGACTCAGATCCCCTCGTCCTCATGGACTATACTGTCAACAATAATAACAGCACAATTTCAAGGGCAAATCAACAACAGTAAATTATATGAATGCTGACAGAGGAGACTTTATTGAAAATTGCTGATGGATGCAAAATTTTATTACTCAAAGTTAGTTGGGAGCACAATTATTGCAATTTTTTATATTTCTCACTTATGAATTTTTGGATTTTATTTTAAAATTAATCACGCAAATTGAAAAAAGTTTGTGCCAAATGATGGCGCACTTACATTTTATTTGATCCTACAAGGGTTGTAGTTCTACGTCTAAAATTACTGCTTCCCACGCTGCAGTCGCGAATGCTTTTTTATGATCCCTCGATGAAGTCTATGGGTGTTGGTTTGCTTCGCTGCCCAAACCGGCTTGCGCGCTGGTTTGGTGACGAGTCGCTGCCCGAAGAGCTCCAGCGGCTTCGGTGTATCAAATGGCTTTTAATTGGGCTTGTGCCGCTGACGTAAATTGATGTAGGTCAGGCACAGCTTTTATTGTTTGCACTGGTAGGTTGTGTATTGTTATTATATTACACAGCGCGAAGTATCTTGTACTGGTAGATTAGTTCTTTACACTGCACAGCACAAAATAATTATAACACAAAATGGTCCGAAAAACGTTGGGCGTCAATTAATATTTAAATGATAAGTCTTCGCGGATTTTCTTTGTGAGACTTTTATTTAGATAATTTTTGTTGTGTTTGTAATACAAGGTTGATTAACGTTATGTAGTTTAGAACACTAGGCCGATATGCCGTAGTGAGCGAGTTACTTTACGCGTACAATCGCTGGGCCGATGTGCCTCAGTAAAAGCTGAATTAAAAACTAAATTTACAAAAGGTTGATAAAAATTACTTAAGCTATTGTGTGCTTTTCACAACGGCCGCTAGAATGCTTAGCTTGCGCCTCGTGCGCTGCCGTCGTGCAAGAACATCCGGCCCAGAGCTATGTCAGCATCTGTGGCTAGTGTTATATTGCATTTTGTGACCCTGTTAACTCGTAAAAGTGCTTTCAGACGAGCGTGTTCTCACCGACACTTTTTCACCGTCGGTGAATTTTGCCATTCACATAATTCGCATCGGTTGTCATACAAAAATACCATCGGTTTTTTTTCTCACAGAACCTGGTCACACTCTGAAAAGTTTCATACAAAAGTGCCTCAATCTAGTAGGCATTCGACCGACACAAAAAACCGATGGAATTAGGACGTGTTCTATTTCCATCGGTGAACACCTGTGAAAAGCCGGCACTTTTTAAATTTTGACTGTTTACACGACACCGACAGTTTTTTGTCAAAAAGTGTCGGTTAAAAAATCCTCGTCTG
The DNA here is from genome assembly GCA_037043495.1 of Drosophila recens. Taxonomy (NCBI): domain Eukaryota; kingdom Metazoa; phylum Arthropoda; class Insecta; order Diptera; family Drosophilidae; genus Drosophila; species Drosophila recens. The sequence continues at coordinate 183 of JBAMBJ010001137.1, read as the reverse complement.
AAAGCACTTTAAGAACATCCGGCCCAGTGCTATATCAGCATCTGGAGCTGGTGTCGTTGGCCTCTGTTAACTTGTATAATCACATCATTGCACACATCAGCTGATTAGTTTTTGTTTACTTTTTTCGCGCCCACTGAACAGGGCTGCCAGAAAGTTGTTTTAGTTGTTGTTAGTTAGTTTTGT
>JBAMBJ010001136.1:0-107874 GCA_037043495.1 Drosophila recens | reverse complement strand
ATATTAAATACTGCCTTTTTTATGCACAGTGGCAAGCAGCGCCCAGGGCAATTTTGCACCAACAGCCGGCAGAGAACGATTTTTGCTAGGAAAAGACGCAGGAGGGCGCCACCGGAGGAGCGACTGGCCACCGCCTCTGGGTGGCCACAAGGTTTTTATACAAATTTTCTATTTTTGTTTGAAAACTCTTATAACCATGAGTTAAGAAGAAGAAGCTTTGCTTGAAATACCCCTGCGTTACGTTTGGCATAAAAAGTAGTGATAATCCCACTGTACTTCACGAAAATATAACATTAAACAAACAAAAACACTAAATAACCAAATAACAAAAACACACAACATACATGAATAAACACAATTAAGATTTATAAAATATTTTTCTGCCAAATCAAAAGGCAATGCTCAATAATCTAAAACATACGAATATCCACTGCTGAAGACAATACATGAATTTCTAGTTGTCTATTATTATTATTATTATAACTTATTATTTATTAATTTATATATTTATTTATTATTTATTTATTTATTTAATTGTTAATTTATTTAGTTGTTTAACTTGTTATTTATTTTTCCTAATTTATATTTGTAAATTTAATTCCTTATTGTTATCAGCCCCTGGGTCCCTTTATAGCTTCTCTGACTGCTCGAGCGTTAGGTGGTGTTTATTAGGGTGTCTCAGCCAGGTTGAGTAGAACATCAATGAACTGAAATAATAGAAAAATACAACAAAATGTTAGGATAAATTAAATAAATGTCTCGTGTTAAGTTCCAATGAAACCATTTGAGTAAATACCTTAATATGGGGTGAAATGGGCTGACGCACGGCTGGAGTGGCCGGAGTAGGGAGTTGATCTCATTTCATCAGGATTAACTAATGGTAGGGTGGGCGACGCAGGTGCTGGCAGTTTGTCAGTGCCATAATTTCCCTTCTTTTCAAACAGGAACGCCAGAACAGATGACCGATGAAATTCAGAAAATAAATAAATTGATGTTACCCGACTATCCGCCTATCGAGGGTCTTATCCATCCCTGGAAATGCCGTGAGCTAGCTGGCAATCGATATTCGGATGCGATAAACTGTCGGCAAGTAACAAAGTGTTAGCTAACAAAAAATGGATCCAGAACTCGACAATATTTTTGCTGAACTAGGCAACGACGACGACGTGACACATAAAATAATGAAAAAAAAACACGACGCGCCAGAAAAGTTGCTGGAAACTGGACTGCCGAAAAGTGCTTTCAATTAATTGATCGCGTCGAAGAAATGGCCAATTTATGGGACATCACAAACAGTGATTACAAAAACCGCAACAAACGGGAAATGTCATGGGAAGAAATTGCAAAGGCATTGAGTCTTCCAAAAGATGAGGTTTCTAATAAATGGAACCTATTGCGCCAGCAATTTATAATATAAATAAAATATAATAAAGTTCAAGCGACAAAAAGTGGACAGGCTTTAGCTGAGCGGAAAGCACCGAATCTGTTTTACAACTCATTGCTGTTCCTGAAACCTATTTTAGGTATGGACTCTGGCGTTCGGACATCAAGTTTTGTAAGTTTTATTCTGTGTTATTTGTATCAATGACTTGGTGTGGGTAGCCGCAAGCTGTGTATTGCCAGCAGACCTCTCCTTCTTGTGAAATAAAGTATTGTTTAAAGCTATCTCGTATAGCGGTTGCGGTAATGCTTGTCCGTCCGGTATTCACTTTTTGTAGTTCCATAAGCCCATTTCCATCTTTTTGTGCCCGCCACTGACCTGGAATAATTTGACCATTTGATTCTCTGTCAAAATCGTTGGTGGTTGTGTAAACACTTTTTCTGTCTATTAGAAAGTTATGGAGTGCGCAAATTGCTAACACGATCTTCGTGGCTTTCGATGGATGTAGATCGATTGTCCTGCGAAGAATTCTAAAACGTGCTGCGCATATCCCGAACACATTTTCAATAACCCTTCGCGCGCGAGAAAGTCGATAGTTAAAAACCCTTTGGTTCATGCCCTGCTTTCTGAATGCAAAGGGTTTCATAATGTACGGCTTTAGCGGAAACGCATCATCAGCAACAACAACGTATGGCAAGGGTTCAGTTCCATTTCGGAGTGGCTTACCTTCAGGCAAGCTTACAGTGCTATGCTCTAAGGCTTTTGACAATGTGCAACTGAAATAATAAATATTTATTATATTCCTATCATATATTTACACCATGTTATGTAAAATACCGTGCGAATACACCTCCATCCGAATCTCGGCCGTATGCTCCAACGTCAATGTATGTGAATTTGTATTCACCATCAGCCATAGCCATCAAAACAATACTATTGGTTTTTTTGTAGTTGAAGTGTAAGTGTAAGTGTGTTATTAAAGGGCCGTGTGATATTAAAGGGCCGCAGGCGCTTTGATCACACTTTACTAACCAGGATTGCATGAGCATCTTCATTGATTATAGCTTCTTTATAGGGGTCATACAATCTACCAATTGCCATAAAGAGCTCATGAACCCTATCTGCGTGGCTCTTAAATTTCTTTTGAAATTGAAATTTGGCCAGATATCCAATGCACATTGGGCGATTTGACGATTTTTCTGGCATAAAGTCGAAAAATTGATGGTAGTATTTTCAAAATGTGACTTTATTTATTGAATGTTAACACTTCAGTTAGATTAAAACATATTCTTTTTCGGGCTATGCGACAACTCTTCTCTTGTGGCAACTATCTAAAGTCAGCTGTTTTGTAAAAGCACATGCTTTTGAAAATTTGCCAGTTAGTTCATTGTGTTTCAAGCGTAATTTAATAAGCAAAGCTTTAATAAAGAATACAAGTTGAATATGGAATTTGATGCTCACGGTATATAAAATGATTATTTAATGTAATATGTATTAAAATTTGTGTCTAGTTGTTCTTGTCGACGGTTTTGTTAAATGTATTTTTAGCAAAAAAATATGAAATGCAGGTTTTTTCCGTGGAGTCATACTTATAAAGTGCATGATGGCGCAAGCAACTAAGTATGGCAAGTTATTAATTAAAGCCTCTAGTACATAGTGTTATTAATTTCTTTTGCGCATTTTTGCGCAACATCGGTTAAAAGTATGCTAAAATATGGTAGAAAAATCAGAATTTTCCGGAATCGGATGGAAATGGAGGTGAACACATGGTCAAACTTTGATTCCAAAAAAATTGTTAATTTTATAAAAGTCTAATTAGCAAACATGTGAAGTTTAAAATATCTCACTTAATATTTCAGCGAATAAAAAAAGATTGTACTTTTTTCCTGAGTCAGTTAGAAAAAGAGGGAGAAGAAAAGATCCAATTAAAAAACAAAAATTTGCATAAATTCTACTTTAGCCTATCTAAGATTCGTGCCAAATTTCAGGTCTTTAGCTTTATATTTGGATTTTACATAAATATTTTACATGTTTTTCTCATAGTCGGGTGAGGAGGGGAAAGCTAAGACGTGGTCCAAATACAAAAAAAAAAATATTCAAAATTGTATTTTAGTTCAACTAAGCTTCATGCCAAATTTGAAAGCTCTAGCTTTAAAATTGTAGTATATGCCAGAATAATCGACTATTCGCCCATAGTGCAATGTAATGCTCGGTTTTTCTTCCAAAACGTGGAATGTGGTCCCGCATATCCCTCCACAATCTTTCGATGTTTTGCGTATGCGCACCACTCTCGGGATCCACGAAATTTTTAGAGTGATTCACCGTCTGGTGAACGAATCCCTCCTCCTCCAAGCAATTGTACGCCCTCCAACAATCTGACATGATGGTACTCCCATCGGCTACTCGCTCCCTAATTATGGCGAGCAATGTCACTGTATCTCGGTGCTCGACAGGCAAGATGAAGAAGTCGCCACTTTCTCTCTCTATACCTCCGAACACCCATTGGCCTTCAACAACTCGGCCGCAGTTGTATTTCCTCTTCCTCACTTTCGCCTCGTCTATTTCAACAATCTTGCCAGGACCTCCAATTTGTTGCCGACTATTATTGAGGCTCCAGTCAATGTAGACTTCTCCCAAAAAGCTTTTGTAATCGATGACGGTTTGACGACTCAATCCATGATCTTTCATCAAGCATTTCGTCTCGCCCTTTAAACGTAAGCAGTCCCAACTCACAAACGAACAAATTTGCGGAATGGTCAACGTTGTTTCCTCGAAGAAGGTGTTCTTCCGCACACTCTCCTGAAAGCTGCATTGAACACTTACTCGTTTTTGCTTTCCTTGCTGGCGCATGTGGCGCGCACGGCATCGAAAAAAGAAAATGGTGTCTCCGCGAGATTGGAATGTGCACTGCGCACCACACTTTGGGCAGATGCGATCCTTCCGAATGACATAATGGTGTCGTAGAAAGCTGAACAACTCACTCTCACTGAATTGGTCGAACTCCTTAGTACCCACTTCACAGCCTGTGCACGACATTTTAGCAGAATTTTAAGCGAATAAAAATGACGTACGGATCCCGTTAAATAAAATTGTTGGGAACACGCGAAATTAGTGTTGGTAAACGTAACATATAATCGAAAAAAGAACCATGCAAAGCTCAAATCAACCCTGGAAAACTCAAAAGAACGTTCAAATAGTTCATTTTGCATAAAAAGTACAAAAAAATAGTTCATTTTTTTTTAATTTCAAAAATTTAAAAAAAAAAACTATAAAAGACCCGGAAATAATTTTTAAACCTAAATTCATCATAAAATAGGGCCTAGTTTTGGAATTTTTTTTTTTTTTTTGGAGGTGTGCCGTACAGGTTGGACCTTTACCAAAGTATTTTTTTCTTGTGGACTTTGGCCCGCTAAACACGAAAATGGCATTTAAAAATTTTTTTTGGAAGCGTTTTCGAAATATTCGAATTTTTTCGAATTTTCGAGGTTACTCCAACACTTTTGAGTATACTTCCAAAACTACTTATCAGAATTTGCAAACCAAGCACTTAAATTAAAGGTAAGTTAATTCTCTTCATAGTGTAATGCAGCTTTTCCAGCTGGGCCAAAAGTTGTGGAAAATGCTCGCCTTTGCCCTTGCACATATACTAGTGCGTTTGGTCGCTGCATGTGAGTACCGCTACAATCGGTGTTTTACTGGTGCACACTGGGCCGGATTGACAAATAAGTGGCATAAAGTCGAAAATTTAATTGAAGCAAATCTACATTTTTATTTAACATATATATACTAGAATCCCTCTGTAGAAAGCATCAATAAATATTTTTGCTAAAAATGCAACACTGGCATTTTTTATCAAGCTCCAAAGTCAGCCGATTAAACAGCTGACTTTTGTGACAAAATTGGCGGCAAACTTTTGTCGACTTTGTGCGCTTCGCAATTCCACACGATAAGCAAATTGGTTATTATTAAAAATGGATTTTGAAGACCGAGGTATGTAAATTGGAGTTGAATGAAAAGATTTTGTGTCAAAACTTGTTATATGTGATAATATGTGTATTGTTTTGTGTTGCTCAATAAGAAAAAATTTAACCAAAGTGTTCGTCTTCTGTAGAGAAAAAAAAAGTCTTCTGCGTATTTCTGCGATGTGTAATGTATGTTGAAAAAAAGTAGAACCTATTCATAAAAATATAATAACAATCCGGTTTGCGGCTTTTTGCGGCTTTTCCGATGGCTTAATTTTCTAGATGTGCTTGTTTGTATGTAAATATAATTTAAATCACGTATACGTCATGTTGTCTTATATGGGCAGTCGGGGTAGGCGTGGTCAAGCTGACTCAAAATATTGCTTAAATATTTAGAGTGGAATATTCAATAAATATGCCAAGTTTCAGATCGATATATGCAATTTTCGACTTTATGCCACTTATTCGGCAATCCGGCCCAGTGTGCAGTGGATCTGAATTAATTTTAAATGTTAATGTTGATGGGTTGCCACTTTTCAAAAGTTCTAGGATGTGTGTTTGGCCAATTTTAGGATATTTTAAAAATCTAAAAGATTCAGAAGTGTTTCTAATAGGTTCATATTCAGGTACTTCAAAACCCTCTAATGTTAACCAATACCTGCACGACTTTTTAGTTGAAATTAAGGAATTAGTCAAAAACCCATTCCATATAGGTAGTAAAGAGATTAAACTCAAACTCAACGCATTTATTTGCGATGCTCCTGCACGGGCTTTCATGTGTGAAACACTAGGGACAAATGCTTTAAATGGTTGCATGAAGTGCACTCAGGTAGGGAAAAGGGTCAACAATGTGACAACGTTTTCCGAAAGTGTAGACAATGAATTTAGAAATAGGGTTTACCTAAATCATCATTTGCCATTTTTTAAGGAAAACTCATTGTGCATAGAAGAGTTAGACTTCGACATGATAACTGGTTTTCCGCTAGATCCCATGCACTTGAGTTAATTTATATGTAAAACTTAATAAAAAAACATCTTTACGAGGTAAAAGTCTAGTGACGAAAACATTTTCATGTCCCAAAATTTCTGATATCCAATTTTGTGACGAATAACATTAAGTTTTACACATAAATTATTTTAAACAAAATTTTGGAACTCGGCACATTGCGCTATGCGATCCCAAATAAAACTCACTGTTTTGCGCAGTGCCGAATGCAAAAATTTTGTTCAAAATAATTTATGTGTAAAACTTAATATTATTCGTCACAAAATTGGATATCAGAAATTTTGGGGCATGAAATGTTTTCGTCACTTGACTTTACCTCGTAAAGAGGTTTTTTATGGGATATCAGAAATTTTTGAATAAGACATCAGAAATTTTAAAATTGCAATATTTGATGTGATTTGATGTGTAGATTTTTCTTAAATTGTCAAAATGTGGGAAAAAATACCTTATTTAACCTGTAACTGTTTACAGTTATAATTAAAAAATAAACTTTTAAGGTATGCCTAAGAGCTCTTTGAAATACCTTTTTAACGATATATAGATCGCATTACATCTTCTATCATTTGGATGCTATGGGTGCTTAAATGTTTGCAGTTTTTAGCGATTTCCCGCTAAACTAGCGATTTTTCGAAAAAGTCGTAGAACAAGCGATTGTATATTTTTGATTATAAAATAATTTATCTGCCGCAAAAAGAATTCACCACTTGCAAGCAGTTTATTTCCGCATTACGCTGCAAGCAGTGTATATACTGCATATTTACATGCAGTAGTGTGAAGGTAAAAGGTATATTCAGTTAATAGGTAATATCTTGTCCAAACGAATTTTGACAGATATATGTTATATGTCAAAAAACGCGGAATCTAATTGCCTATAATTATTATTATTATCTATTATTATATATAACAAGGTTACAGTTAAAACTTATAACCTTACTTTGATTTAGCATGGCGTCCGAGGCCTTCTGCTAATCTTATACTAGTTTTGTATTTACATTGTGTTAATTTACATGTTCTTAAGTGTAAGGTATGTATAGGTAATTTTATTTACAAGATTTATTGTTGTATTATATTGTTATTGTAATGGGGAAAACTGCACTGCGACCCTTTGGATCTATTGTGGCCCCTTTTGAGCCTATAGCTCGTCCGTCAACCCTAGTTCTCGCACGAAGTCGAGAGTTTTTACCGGGTTGAGGTCTGCTATGTCCTCCTTCGGTAGGACATGTTTCCCTAGAAAACGACATCTACGTCTACATAGAGCAGTGCATTCTGCTAGTATGTGCATCGAGGATTTCTCCTCGCAATTGCAGAACCGGCAGGTTCCACTGCTTACTATTCCTAACTTTGATAGGTGACTTCTCAGTTTGCAATGCCCGGTCAAAAGACCGGTGAGTATTCTGAGTCTATTCTTTCCCAATGTGATTACTTGCTTAAACCGCATCGGGTTGTAGCTACCTAGGAGGTATTAAGCTTGTCTGAGACCTGTTGTCTCCTTCCAGTGCGACTGCTGAAGTCGCCTCTCCTCTTTTCGTAGGTATTCCCGGATTGTGTGTCTTCCAATCCCACAAAACGGTTTAGGACCTATTAGGGGCCTGCATGCGCCCATTCTGGCTAGTCTGTCAGCTGCCTCGTTTTCTGCTAAATCCCTGTGTCCTGGGATCCATCTTAGGGTTATCCTATTATGTGATCCCAGTTGGTTTAGCTTCTTCCGCACCTCATGCACTACTTTAGACGTTATCTTCGCCTTGCTGAGTGCATTGAGAGCTGCTTGACTATCGGATAGAATGGCTATGTCTCTATTCCGATAGTTGCGTTTGAGATTAAGATCAACACACCTCCCTATTGCACATACCTCAGCCTGGAAGATGCTGGTATATGTTCCTAGAGATTCATGGTAAGATATCCGAGGGCCTACAACTCCAAGTCCTGTGCCTTGGTCAGTAAGAGATCCATCGGTGTACCATTTTATGGTGTGTTGACCCATTGGATGGACTTCATCAAGTGTTGTCCAGTCCTTCTTGCTGCTCAGTTCACTTTGAAATTCTGCTCGAACATAAGCTCGGTAGTCATTTCGTCCCTTGGCTGTAATAGTAAGGGGAGATCACCTGATAGAAATTCTGCGTCTCTGTGACTAAGGATACTTCCCACCCCCTCTCGTGCTATCCTTAGCAGAGTCGCCCTTTGTTGCAGTTCAATGAATACATGGAGTGGCGTGAGCTCCATTAAAACTTCTATAGCCGTTGTCGGACAGGTGCTCATAGCCCCCGTCATACATACGCAGGCCATCCGTTGCAGTCTTAACAGCTGCTTCTTGACGGTGATGAGTTGGGCTCTATCACCCCAGGCTATTGCTCCTATTGTGAGCATTGGCCTGACTACCATAAGGTATAGCCATCTAATAATCTTCGGTGATGTGCTCCATGATTTCCCGGCTATGCTGCGACAGGCATAAAGTGCTCGAGTGCACTTTGCTATCGCATTTTGTACATGGGGGCCGAAGTTAAGTTTACTGTCGAAAGTGACTCCTAGGTACTTAACCTCCTTACTTGTTTCTATTATGCTATTTGATAGCCTTATTTGCCTCATTCTCTGCAGCTTGTATTTCCTAGTGAAGGGAACGATGACTGTCTTGGCAGGGTTGAGGTTGAGGCCCACCTCTCCACACCAGTCGCTCGTTATCCGTAGACCTAGTTGTACAATGTCACAGAGTGTTTCTTCGAATTTGCCTCGTGCTATGATGACAATGTCATCAGCGTAGCCTTGACATTGAATTCCATAGCCGGCAAGTTTCTGGAGTAGTTCATCTACTAACAGACTCCATAGTAAAGGAGACAAAACACCCCCTTGAGGACAACCTTTTGTGGTTGTGACAGTAACAGTGTTATCTTGGACTGTTGCCGTGGCTTGTCTAGACCCCAGCAGTGAGGAAATCCATCTGCCTGTGGTTGAGTCTAGGCCCCTCCTGGTCAGGGCAGCCTTGACAGCATCGTGAGATGTGTTGTCGAAGGCACCTTCTATGTCCAGGAAGGCGCATATGGCCACCTCCTTATTGTCGACTACTGTGCTTAAAGTGCGGTGTAGTTGATATAGTGCCGTGTCCGTGGATCGGCCTGCTCTGTATGCATGCTGCGTTGGTTGCAGCGGGGACTGCACTAGAAGAGTACTTCTTATCTTATGGTCCACCAGCTTTTCCAGCGTTTTCAGCAAAAACGATGTCAAGCTGATGGGTCTGAAGGACTTGGGGCTGGTGATATCTTTCTTCCCTGCTTTGGGGATGAAGACCACCCTAGCTCTACGCCACGCACTCGGTATGTATCCGAGTGCAAGGCTGCTTATCATTGCCTTCCTAAGGATGGGGAGGAGTATATCCTGCCCCTGCTGTAGGAAGGATGGTGATATCATATCAAGGCCTGGCGATTTGTAGGGCTGGAAAGTGCCAATTGCCCATTGTAATCGTTCTGTTGTGACTGTCGACTTAGCAATTTTCCAGTCGGCAGACACTGGCCTAGACATGTTACTTGTTTCGACTGTATCTTCTTGTAACGGGGTGCTTCCCGGGAAGTGTGTCTCAAACAATAGCTCTAGTTTTTCTATACTACTGCTAGTGAAGGTGTCATCCCTTCGTTTCAGGGCTAAATTAGCCTCTGGCGTGCGTCTCGAAAGTGCCCTATGGAACCGGGCACCTTCGGATGTGCTTTCTATACTTTCGCAGAATTCGCGATAGTTCTTCCGCTTGGCCTTTCTGATCTCCTTGTTGTAGGAGGTAAGGCTTTCACGGTAAGAGTCCCATAACCCGTCTCTCTTCGCTCTGTTGAAGAGGTGCCGAGTGGTGAGTCGTAGCCTCTCGAGGCTATCGTTCCACCAAGGGGCATCTGTTGCTTTGCGCTTCCTTCCAAGAGGACAGCTTTCTTCAAAGGCATTTGTTATGCTGCTGTTTATATTTCCTACAACTCTTTCTAGTTCCACTTGTGAACGGGGTAAATCCGTCCTTTCATTGGATAGATTGAGTTGTAGGGTCGCTTTAAACTTTTCCCAGTTTGTCTTTCTGGGATTACGGGCTGGTGTGCTACTGTCTGTGTTAACTTGCAGCTCAAAGAGGATGATTCTATGGTCAGACATAGATTCCTCCATAGAGACATGCCAGTTACTTAGGTGTGGCTTAAGGCACCTACTTATCAGGGTGATGTCTAATACTTCTTCCCTGATTCTAGTTACGAATGTCGGTGTGGAACCGACATTTCCAATTTCTAAATTATATCTAAATATAAAGTCAAGAAGGTACTCACCTCTTGTGTTTGTGTCTGTGCTTCCCCAGACCACATGGTGTGCATTGGCATCACATCCGATGATCAGGGGGAGCTTCTTCCTGGCGCTGTGCTCCGCCAGCCCAACGATTTCCGTTGGTGGACATGTTCCGTCGCCAGCAAAGTACGCCGAGGCCACCACAGTGTTGCATGCGCTGCCAGCCGTCTGCACGGCTATTGGAACGCAGTCCCTGCTTAGGAATTCTGAAAGATAGTATAGTTAATACATTTCTCACCATTATGCACGTTCTTGGTACTGGGTCTCTTTGGTCCCAGATTACCTTTGAGTCCGCTGTGTACAGGCCTTTGATGCCATTGTTGATCCATGGCTCCTGTACCAACGCTAGCCCAAGGTGTTGGTTGGTGAACATCCTGGCTAGGACGGCCGAGGCCGCCTTCGCACGGTGGATGTTCACCTGGGCTAGCTTAGTGCTGATGACTTGCGTCATCGCACTATAACAGCGGCTCCATTTCACATGACGAGGAGGGCCGGGAGTTCCCCTCGTCATCGCGAGGCGTCAGAGTGACGTCCGCTCCTTCCAGTTCGTCTTGCAACTCCTGGGACGACATGGCCGGCTGCTGGTCCATCTCCTCAACTGCAGCGGGATCCAGTGTGAGATCCGCCAGATCTTCGTCCTCGGCAAGATCCTCCAATGAATTGGAAGGACCTGCCGGACAGACGCTGGACACGCTCGCTGCCGGGGACGGCTCCGAATTCTGTCCCGCTGGAGGGAGGTCCTCGCTTGCGGGTGCGGTTTTATCCGCCGTCTTTTTCAGTCCGCTAACGGGAATTTTCCCGAAGCGGAAGAAAAGTTGGTGACCTCTGGTCACTATGTCGTTCCTGGCCATCTCATCGATGCCAAGTACCAGAAGGGCACCTCCTCCTTCCTCCTTCCTAGAGATGACACTCCATTCCTGAGTCTCGATCTTGTTCTGGTTGCTCAGCATAACCAGCAAGTCGTCCGTTTCTCTGTCCGTACTTCTCGGCAGGTAGATCGTGATGGTATGGGGTGACGGTATGTCATCCCCCATCCTACAATCAAGGGGTACACCCTTCCAGGAATGTAGCTGTGATGCTACCGTCGCCAGCCAGTCTGCCGAGTTCTGGTCTGTGCACTCAATGACCAGGTAGCCTACCCGGAAATGAATTCCAAGGAAGGAAACGGCAGTGTCCCATCCTGTCAGTATGACCTGATCCAGGATGGCCTCCTCAAGCGCGGAAAGGTCCCCGCGACTGAGAATTACCTTGGGATACTCCGCAGGCAACACGGCCACTTTCACCTTACTCGCGACAGCCGCGTAGGATGCGCGAGGCTCAGTGGGCGCCGAGGAGGTGGACTTCCTGGCTGTTGGTTCAGCTGTGGTTCGTGCTGCTGCTGCTGCTGCTGACGTGCTGGGGCGCTCATCCAGAGCTTCCTGCCGTCCTGATTTTGGAGCTTTGTGCTCTGCTCTTACAGGTGTCACTGCTTTGGGTCTCTGAGCAGTTGGCTCCGCCGCGCGAACCCTTTTAGGGGTGTCGGTTGGCGGTGTAAGCGCACTGCTCGACCTTTTGGCAGGTGTCCTGTTATCGGATGTCGTCGGTCTTGGCTCTTTGGCCTTGGCGAACGCATCCTCCTGCGACATCCCCTGCTGGAGGTACCGGAGGTACCGGAGGAACCACTTGGTCCTTGAACCACAGAGACTACGTCTGTGGGGGTCATCTACCCCACCCGGTTCTCCTCGGCCCGGCAGAGGATTCCTTTTCCATGGCAGGCGTTGTTCCTGCCGTGTGTCAGCGGCTAGTGCCGGACGCAACGGTCGGAATTGTCCTACCGTGCTCCTTTCAGCGGCTAGCGCAGGACGCATCGGTCGGGATGGTCCTACCGTGCTCCTTTGCGAGTGTTTCCGCGATGCTTGAAGACTTGGCCGTCTTTGCTGTGCCGGTGGCACTCTTCTATTTGAGCCCGGAGCTTGGCTACGTGGAGGATGGTCTACCACGTTGGAGGGCCGCTCCCTATCAAGGTTGCGGTCCTCAAAGTGTCTGGCAACACTTTCCGCAGATAGGTCCTGCGGGAGATTTAATTTGTTAGTCTTTTTATCCATAAAAAGTTCCGTTTAGCGCGACAAGGGTGAGGTCCATCCGAGCAGAGGTCCGCATGCCCGGATAAGGCTGATTAGAACAGGCGGTCGCCACTTGCCTGAGCCCACCGTTAGCGACTGAGCTAGTTTTTGACCCGGGCCCCCAGCCAGGCTGACTCTCAGCACGGTACGAGTAACACTCTTAGTCCGGCCCGGGGTGAGATAAGGGGAAAGGAAGAGGTATGTGCTTGTGAGGGAGTTGAGGGGTGTGTGAGGCTATGCTTTAAAGGCGGCAACACAAACGCCTTGTCGGTACGATGATCGGTATCGTACCCGCTGTTTGTCCGGGACTGCTTATTTACGGGATAGACCCGCTATTCGCAGCTAACCTCCCCGAGGGGTGGCCATTCGCTATCCGCAACCCGCGACCCGCCTGGTGGCCCCAGCTAAGCCCCCTCCGAACCATCTCACAAGTTCTTCGGAACAGGTTATTGTTGTATTACTTAGATATGTATATAAATAATTTTGTATTTGTGAAATATTTTGATTTTTTAATATTTATATTATTTACAAGTAGGTATTTATATTTCGTGTATTAGTTTTGTTATTTTTAGGTATTTTTCAATTTTGTGTATGTTTTCAATTGAGGGTTCTGCTAGCATGGTTATGGAATCTTTATTTTGGAAGGCTGCTAATCGCTGATTTGTGAAGGTGGGGAATTCGGTTAATATGTGTCTTATGAATACATTCGAATTGGTAGTGCAGAAAGGGCATGTAGCTTAAGTGTGTGAGCTTTGTATGTCCAAGGCGTAATCGGGTAATTTTTGTTTGTATGCGTCTTGATGTTATGTCTTGTAATAAAGGTTTTGTGATTTCTTCTGCTGTTTGTGGTTGAGTATTTAGATTTTGGTACCAGGTAGATGTTTGAGATAGTCTTTGTTGCCTTTTTTCAGTAAGTTTATTTTTTAGTAATTTTATAATGTCGGAAAAGTTGGAATTTTGGGTATAGATAAGGGGATAGTTAGGTGCGTTTCTAGCGTGGTGGTCTGCAGTTAAATTGCCAGTTATGTTTTGATGTCCTGGAACCCATAACAGTGATGATGATGATGATTCGTAGTAATTCCTATTGTCGATGTTGTGGATGGCTTTGAGTGCTGACAGTGAGTCCGAGCAGATGATGCTTTATGTTTCTTGATTAGGTTTATGGCTTCAGAGATGGCTATTATTTCTGCTGAGAAGATTGAACTAAAATTCATAAGGATTCCTCTTTTAATACAGTTTTCTTCATCTGTGATGGCGTAGGAGGTGTGGTATTCGGTTTTTGATCCATCGGTGAAGATGAACTTATGGTTGGGGTAGGAGTGCTTGATATTTTGGAAGTGTTGGTAGTATATGGAAGAGTTGGTAGTGTTTTTCTTTAGTTGACTAAGATCTAAGATTATTGTATCGGCGGGCATGTTCCAATATGGTTTCTTTTGGTTAATTACTGGGAGAAGTGTGAATGGGATAATTTGAGCAAAGGCTTATGCAGGTACATAATACTGATGGTGTCTTTTTTGTTTTATTTGTTTTGATTTTGCTGAGTATGTTGTGGGTCGGGGATTGTTTTGCTAATGATAAGTTTTTTATTGACTTAGCTATGAGGAACTCGCGACGTTCGAAAATTGTGTTTATATTGGCTTCCAGTAAAAGGTTGTTTGTGGGTGTTGTTCGGAAAGCTTCAAGTGTGATTCTAATGGCGGTGTTAATTATCGTTTGAATTTTGCCTAAAATTGAGTTTGGTGCGTTGCCATAGAAAATTAGCCCATAGTCGATTTTAGGAAGGAGTGTTGTTTTTAGTATTGTGATCAAAGTGTTGGTGTTACAGTTGATTTTTGTTCTAGAGAGGCATTTAGGGACATTGAGTGTATTGTTAAGTGAGGTTGTTAATTTATTAATGTGGTCGTTCCATTTGTATTTTTTCTTGAGTGTCAGGCCTAGTGTCCTTAGTGTAGTTGCTTCTTTGAGCGTGAAATTGCTGGTATGGATGGAGCATTGGCAGTGATGTTTTTTGCATATGTGTAGGTGTTTGCATTTATTTGTTGATAGTGATGCTCCCGAGGAGGCGCACCATTCGTTTATTTTGGAGAAGAGTAGGTCGAGATTATGCTGGATGTTTTTTTGGTATTTGTGAAATTTAATGAGTATGTAAAAATCGTCGGCGTAAGCGATGAAGTTGAGGCTTTTGTGTAAATGTATTATGTTTGCCAGTTTATTGTAGGAGATTAGAACTAATATTACCGAAATAGGTGAGCCTTGGGGTATACCATTTTGATTGGGGTATTGTTCGGAGTAGCAGTTTGAAACGCGGCATTTAATTTTCCTATTCGACATAAAGCTAATAATATAATTATATATTTTTGGGCCAATTTTCCATTCTTTGAGCTGTGTTGCCACAGCATGGATGCCAACCCGATCAAACGCTTCGGAGAAATCTAGGGATAGGATAGATAGATGCTTTTTGTGTGCAAGTGTATCTGTTATCAGGTGATCTAAGTACAGTAGATTATCTGTAACAGATTTTCCCCTTCTAAAGCCGGTTTGATTGGTGTGAATTAATTTGTTTTTGTCAACAAACCACCATAAACGTTTGGCTATTATTTTATCAATAACCTTACTTAGACAGGGGTTAAGGGCTATTGGGCGGTATGAGTTAATGTCTGTTTTGTTTGAGTTTGGTTTAAGGATTGGTATGGTAAGGCTGGTCTTGTAGCTTTGTGGGATAAATGAATCTAGGATCAGGTTAAAATGTTTGAGGATTCTGTTGAGGAGTATAGGTGGGGCTTTTTGGACCATTGGATATGAGATTCTGTCGAGTCCAGGGGTGTGTCGTTTTAGGTATTTGAGAGCGGATATGAGTTCTATCATGTTTATTTCTTTTTCTATTTGTTGTGCAGTGTTTGACGGTGGTAAAAGGGTATGGGATAGTTCATTTTTGGATTGGATGAAGTGATTGGAGAAATTATTGTTGTCCGCTTGTTTGGACCAGTGTGTAGCGAAGGTGGTAGCTATCGTTAATTTATCGGCTATAGGTAAGTTGGTTTCTGGGTCAATTGTAGAGTGAATATGTTTAATGTTATTTAGTCCGCAAAGACGTCTTATGTTGCTCCAGATTTTGGTAGTTGTTGTGGTGGGTTGGATTTGGGTTGTAAATGTTGAAAGGGCAGTTCTTTTGACGATTTTAAGTTCTCTTTTGAATAGAGCATTGGCTTTTCTGTATTTGATAATGTTTTCGGTGGTTATGTTTCGTTTAAGAGTTTGCCATGTCTTCATTTTTTCTTTTCTTAATTTTTCTAAGATTTTATTCCACCATGGTACTCTTTTGGGGAGGGTGTTTGGGGAAGTTTGTGGGATGCAGTAGTGAGCGCTTTGCAGGATTATTCTTTTTATGTTAGCTGCTTCTTTGGTTATGTTTTTGGAAATTGGGATAGTGTTGTTGTAGTTGATTAGATGTTTGGTGTATTTGTCCCAGTCAGCGAGGTGAAGCTTAAATAGTGGTTTGCTGTGATTGGAATTATTTTGTCTTTGTTTATTATTGAAAAGGGTTAATAGGATCGGGAAGTGGTCGCTTCCGTGGAGATCTTCGATGGTGTTCCATTCAGAGTCAATTGCTAACTCTGGTGAGCAGAAGGATAGGTCGATATGGGTGTACGTATTGTGGGTGGAGAAGTGGGTGGGGGATTTGTCGTTGAGTAGAATAAGATTTGTGTCGTTTAGAAATGATGATAGTGTTTTCCCTCTACTATTGTCTGATGGGGAGCCCCAATTGGTCCCCCAACTATTAAAGTCTCCTAGTATTAGTTTTCTCGTGTGTTGATTTAGAACATTATTAAGTTGGGTAGATGTAAATTTTATATTGGGGGGTATGTATGCTGAATTTATTTTGAATTTTTTTATGGATTTTATTTCTATGCAGGATGCATCAAATTCTTTGGATAGTTAAATTTCTTTCGTTAAATTCTATCGATTTGTGAATAAGTAGTGCGGTTCCTCCAAAGGAATTGAAATAGCTGTGTGAAATCAGGGAAAAGTTAATCGGTATGGGTATGCTATTGGGGTTGTTTATGTGTGTTTCTTGAAGGGCGATTATGTGTGGTTGATATTCATTGATTATTATTTGTAACTCACTGTAATTTGATATGTAACCGCGTATGTTCCATTGGATTATTTTAAGGGTCTTTTAGTGTTAGTAGTTGATTAATCGGATATCATTTCTGCATCTGTGTGCTCTGGGCTCAGATGCTGTTGACTTGGGGATATGTCTGGGTTAATTTTGCTTTTTTTGTTGAGATTTGTTTCTGTTTTGGTTTTGTTGTTTTTGTATTTGCTGATATTTTTTTCTTTACTATTGGGAATAGTATGTGATAGTATGTGTGTCTTGAGATTTCCAGATATTTTTTCGGATAGTATAGACTGGGCTTTGTCTGTGTTGCGGGTCGGGATCGTTGAGGTTGTTGGTTGACTTTCTGGTCCAGATTGGGCGAGTCGTTGCTTCGATGTTCCTGATGTTGATGCGGTGGCTGTTGGGCTGGATAGGTCTAGGTCCCCATAAGATATAGAATCTCGTGTCGTTTGTTGTTTTGTTTTGCTGATGGTGGAGTAGGATTGGTTTTTATTTTTGTAGCGTTCATTGTAGGTAATGTTTGCTTGTTTCATGTCGGTTTTTTCGATAACTCGAATGGCTTGAATTTCTTTTTGTTTAATGTATGTTGGACATTGTCGGTCAAAAATACTGTGGTGATATTTAAGGTTGTTGTCTTCTTTGCAGTTGATGCAACAATTAAGGTTTTTGCATTGCTCATCCGATTCGGAGTCGATGTGACTTGGGTATCCACAGGTAAGGCATAGTTTGTTTGCTTTGCAGTGGGTAGTCGAGTGACCTAATCTACCGCAATTAAAGCATCGTCTTGGTAGGGGTATGAATGGTCTGATTGCTGTTCTCTGGTATCCAATATTGATATGTGTTGGTAGCTCGAGCGAGGCAAACTTTAATGGGGCTTTCTTCATAATTTTCCGGACTTCGACGACGTTTTGAGACTTCAATTCTGTGAGAATATCGGTTTTTGAGATATCTCTTAAGTCATTGCAGTATATAACGCCTTTGGTGTAGTTGAGACTATTATGTTCTGTGACTTCGACTTCAATTGTGTTGTTGAGTGTTGTTAATTGTATTAGTTACATAGCTTGGCTGAGGTTTTTGGTTTTGATTAATAATGTTCCGTTGCTTAGTTTATCGCATAAATCAAATATTCCTCCACTTGCTGTATCGATTCCTTTATTTATAAAAAAAAATATTGAAGGTATGCCTAAGAGCCCTTCGAAATACCGTTTCAACGATATACAGATCGCATCTGTAGCTTCTATAGTTTGGATGCTATAGGGGTTTCAATTTAAGCGGTTTTTAGCGATTTCCCGCTAAACTAGCGATTTTTCGAAAAAGTCGTAGATCAAACGTTTCTAGATTTTTGATCGGGAAAAAGTCCTCATTCAAACTTTTGAGCTAAATCAACGATTTGATACTAACAAACAAACAAACAGACTGACTTTTCATCTCGTTTTGAGAAGGGCACCAAAAATTTCAAAATTAATTATCTTCTGAACCAGTGATCGGAATTTGATGATCAAGGTGTCATTCGACGCGTAGTGATTAGAATAGTTAAAAATTAAAAAAAAAAAAAAAAAGGCTCCAACGGCCCCTTTAGCTCCAATCATTTTAATTTTGCCCCTCCCACTTACACCTGTTTATCTCACGAGCCAGGTGAGTTTTCAAAAGTCTTAGTATGCACATTTGTAAGTTTAATTGATACCTTTCAATCGGTATATAGCTCGACCTGATCGGGCAGTCATAGCAAATTTTCCATTTTTCCTGTGTATATATGCTAGTCGCTTTCGCACACTTCGTGCTGCTTTCGTCACTAGCGCGGACTGCCGTCCGCAGTGATATTATTCGTCACAAAATTGGATATCAGAAATTTTGGGGCATGAAAATGTTTTCGTCACTAGACTTTTACCTCGTAAATAGGTTTTTTTATAAGATATCAAACCACAGTTGACGCACCAGTGTGTCCCTTATATATTGTTAACTTTTGGTGTAACATGGTAGCACCGGCACCAGAAAGCAAAAGTATGTGGACACACTTTTGCGTCAGCTGTGACTTGTCTAGGGATGGCACGATTAATCATATGATACACAATAATTGTTGCATTTGGGTCTGGCAGGCCGATAAATTTCTTAAATAAAGTCAGTGTGACCGTGGTCGGCGAAAAAAAAAAGGCACAGCACAGGCGATAGGCTGATAGGTGGGCCATTTTGAATAAGAGAGCGCCCGTATAAGAGTCATCGAGTGAGAGAGAGAGTAGGGCTCTTGGTATGCGTGAGCGGCTTGCTGCCGAATGCACCGAGAATATGGGTCAATGCCAAGGGCGATCGGCCGTTGACTCTGTGGTGCGTGGGCAGAGGAGAGCGAAAAATTCGGTATAGCAACAGACTATTTTTTCTGCAAGCTGGAGTGTGGTTTTGGAACTCGAACGCAGACGTTGGCGTTGGGAGTTCAAGCCGGGGAGATTTTGTTTAAAGCGTGATATATACGTTTATATATATGTTTAAACGAGCGTCAGTTTCGTCGAGTTTTTTTTGTTTGGTGTTAGCTTTGTTTTTGGTTAGTGCAGTGTCAAAGTTTTGTTTAGTGTCGTGAATAATTATTGTTCACACAATATATACAAACACACATACAAACATACATACATACAGTGAAGCATAAATGCAGTTCAGTGCAGTGGCAGCAAGCAACAACCACAATACAACCAAACAGCCACAAGTTGGCAACAACAAAACACAGTTTAAGCAACCAAAACAAAGCAATATAATACTACATACATATATACGAACAATTAAAGCACAAATCAAAACCCGCACCAACAAAAACAATTTAAATTATAAACACACAACAACACAAAAAGCAACCAAAAGCCCGCCAAACACACACAGCAGCAGCGACAACAACAGCTGTAACAGCAGTGCAACGGCAGGCGGTGACGTCAGCGACCCCTGCAGTGCGTACGCTTTTGAAAGCACCTGCAGTTCGGCGGTCAGCTGCGTCAATCTCGGGGTGAGCTGTATGCCTTTGATTTCCCCACCTTTTCACTGGACCTGGCGGACGATTATTTATTTTATTATTATTTATGCTTTATTTGTTATTTATCTTTTCTGTTAACGTAAAATCAAGTTATCATTTTTTGTTCTGTTAAATTTATTATTTATTAATTTTTGTTTAATTTATTTATTTGTTAATTATTTATTATCGTTTAATTCAATTATTTATAATTTCATTATTATTTATTAATTTTTTATTAACGTAAAATCAATTATTAATTTTGTTTAATTTATTTATATTATTTATTCAACTTATTATTTATATTTAATTTCGATTTTGTTTATTTCTTCGCTTTATAATTTATTTGTTTATCCGTTGATTTTGTTTGGTTTATTTATTTATGGTTTTGTATTATTTTTTTTGTGTTCACTTTTCGTTCGCCCAAATCTATTTTTGACATTTTCCCCGCAGGCCCCGAAATACACCCAGAGCTCTGTAGGTTTATTAGGCCCCTGTAGGCGCTTAAAATCTATATATTCATATATTCACACATAATACAAAATAACGAAAACAAGACAGTGAGCATTAATACCGGAAACTATAAATAAAAATCAAGACAGATCGGGAATAAAGAAAGAAAAAATGTACATTTATTGAAATCAAAATTGTAAACTATAATTAAATATGTTAGGGCTTAATTATAATAAATATAAATAAGTTGAAACGAAAAGAATGAGTGAGTAGAGAATTTATTTTGGGAGGGGGATCGCATCGTCATGGAGTAAGATAGTCGCCGGAGAACATTTTTGTTGGGTGGCGCAACTAAATTTGAATTTGAAAGTTGCCGCCACAGGTAGGGTGGGTACGCTGCGGTATAAGAGCAAAGCCGCCGATATGTGTGTCCGGTATTTATGTTGTTCTTGCGATGTTTGTGTCGTGTTTAGTTTCGTGAATTGTTGAGAGTGCGAATCGATGATTGCGATTGTGCGGCTCGGCGGGCAATTGGTTAACAACCCCCGCTGAGGTGACAGAGCTAGCCGGCGTTGCCCCACGGAACCAAGCCGAGTCGTAACATAATCGAATATTTTGCTTCCATTGGCGATTTAATTGTATCGTAAAATGTGTTGCGATTAATTGAAACACTAATCGATTATTCGATCAAATAATCGCGTCGTTGCCAAAATTTTTTAAGGGAAACACACATGAAGATTTTATTCCAAAAAAATAGTAGCACAAATATATTTGAAAATTTTTTTTTGCAGTTACTCTTAGAATTGTTTAACAAAATTTTCTGCATCAAAATATTTTTTGTGAAAAATTGAGGAAAAAAGTTGAAAAAGTAGACTTTTACATAAATTTGAAATTTTCGAAGGGTACTTTATGGGTTAAAGAAAGTTTTGTGTCATTCAAACGGAATTTAAATGACCTTTCCATTGATGAAAATATGTTAACGATAACGGCTCAAATAAGAGTTAAATGTCAAAATTTGTCCTGCATACTTTAAGCTGTGAGCCACTGTATTTATATTCTTTTGGCATTTTATTAGTGTTCTTAATTTTTTCTAGCTATTCAATGCATTGCATTACACAATATTTTAAAAACTATAACAAAAATTAATCATTTGATTAATCGATTATTTTTCGTCGATTAATTGCAATTAATAATCGCGTAACTTTAATAAATCCTATGATTCAATAATCGATTAATACATTTTTTTTTGCCATTCCGAGACTTGTCTATATTTATACCCTATTAAGTTCAAAAATGGTAAAAGCGGGTATTCCGGACTGACACAAAGAGCTGAAATCAGTATTAAGAAATGTCGCTGATATATAATAAGGAATATAACTAGCAATAATACTATATAAATTGTATTTTATATTTATATATAAATAATTTTATTTCGTTTATACAATACAAATTTAAAACAGCAAAAAATTTAAAAAAAAATGTCGAAGAAAATGATGTTCGTTTAGTTGAGTTGGCAGCACCAGAAAAAGTTCCGTTTTAAAATGCAAAAAATTGGTTGCAGCGTGGGCACATAATTCGTAGAATTTCGCGTCGCATATGCATATGTGCATAGATAGATATGTATGTACATATGTATACATATGTACGTACACATTAAAAACAAATTATTTACAAATAAAAGCCATTTTTAATGTTTTAATATTTTATTGACCATAGATTTCAATTTTATATTTGGCCGGGAGGGATATGTTCATCCTCATCCAGAAGGACCTAACGTTGGGGCACTGGTTGGGCCACCGGTTGGGCCACCGGTCGGGCCATCGGTTGGGCCACCGGTTGGGCCATCGGCTGGGCCACCTGTTGAGCCACCCGTTGGGCCACCGGTTGAGCCATCGGTTGGGCCACGCGGATCCAGCCGTGTCCTGCCTGAGCCTCCTCAATCGGTATCCAACTTGCTGGCGGATAGTCGGTCGGCGGAGTTGCAGCCTGCCATCCCTGGCAGCTTTTGCCGCATTGCCTGTGGCAGGGGCAATCGCAGCGGCTCGGTAGTGGTCAATAGTTTCGCCATCCGCGACCAGCTCCACGGCCACGACCTCGCCAGTTTTGGGCTGGAATCCAGTTCTAAAAAAAAATTTAAAATATCTTGCATTAAATTATTAAAACAACATATACAAATTTTACTTACGTTGTATCGTCCGTTCAAATACATTTTCTTTTTCTCTTTAAGCGGTAATTCGCTAGAGTTTGTTAGCTGAACATTTTTAAGAAATATCGATACCAATTTTAAATATCAGTGTCTTCACAACCCCGATATCGATATGTGAATTAGTATTGTATAAAATAATCTTTTGACACTTTTTTTATTTTATTTTTTATTCATTTTACTTTATTATGCATCAATTTTAATAATCATTATTAAGTTTAAACATTTTTTTTATTTATTTGGCACCGATCTCAATATCAAGACTCTTACAGTTTATAGTTAGTTATAGATAGTTAGGTAATGTATTTGTTGCATGTTATTTTATTATTTAAAATGGAATAAATTATGTACTAGTTAAGTAAAGAAAATCGCATTAAATTAAAGTCAGTTGTCCGTAAGAGCTTAATTCAATTAAATAAATTAAAGACCGCAATATCAGACAGCAAAACTGATTGGCAGCACTGGGTTTTTCAGGATCGCATAAAGTTGATATACAGTTTGTCAAGAAATTCTTTGCCAACCTTAAAAATGTAATATTTTGACTTTAAATAAGAAAATAATAGCTTATTATATATATTTGGAAAGGTCATATAATTTTCGTTCGAATGATGCAAAAAATTCCTTAGCCCATTGAGTACCCATGGAATATTTTAAATTTTTGCAAAAGTCTACTTTTTCAACTTTTTTCCTCGATTTTTCACAAAAAATATTTTGAAGCAAAAAAATTCTTGGAACAATTCTAAGAGTAACTGCAAACAAAATTTTCAAACATATTTTTGCTAGTATTTTTTAGAATTTTTTAAAAATGGTAATTTTTGGGATTTTGTAAAAATTTTAAATAGTACTGGAAAAATATTTTTGAAAATTTTTTTTTCAGTTACTCTTAGGCTGCGCGCACATTGGGAGCTGAAAGCGGAGCTTACAGCGGAGCTTATAAGCGAGCTTATCCTCCCGATAAAACAAACACACTGCTTGTATGAAAGCGCGCACACTGAGAGCTTAGCAGATTCGATCAGCTGTAAGCTACGCTCCTCTCTGCTTGATCGATCAAACATGTTTGTTTATTCAGCGGCTGAGCTGAGCTTATTCATTGTTATTTGAAATGAATTGCGAAACATAATTTAGTGAAATTGTTCAAAACCCACCCGTTAAATACAATATGTATGTATGTATATAATCGCACAAATATAAATTTAGTTATAATGCAGCAATTTGCAAAGTATATATGTATGTTCTTTTGTATGGGTATTTGTGTTTTAATGAAAAGTAAAGTATAAACATGCATATACATACATACATTGTAGTATAAGTACATTAAATTTATTAAATTTGTTTTGAAATGAGAAAATGTTGCTGCTGCTGCTTGGAAGCTACATATATTGGTTGAAAAACAAAAAATGACAAACGATAAAGTGAGCATCAGCATCAGCTTTCTGTGTGCGCGGCCTAAAAATATCTGCTCGCTGATAAGATCTGAAATTATCCGCTCACCTATAAGCTCAGCTGTAAGCTCCGCTTTCAGCTCCTTGTGTGCGCGCAGCCTTAGAATTGTTCCAAGAATTTAGATATGTATGTATGTATACTAGGGTGTTCCTTATTTGGTCAAAGTCATTTTTTTTAATTGCATACGGGCTAGTTCTGTTCATTAGCACTCAGAAATAAATTGTTACCTCAATCGGAGTATGATAACCCGTGCCGACTTGGATCGGAAAATTTAAAGATTATATGGGACAAAAAGAAAATTTTTTTTATTTTTTAATTTTTATTTTTTATTTTGTTTATCAGGTCCTAAAGAACTCAAAACCAAGTTTTCACCTTAATCGGAGTACGATAACCCATTCCAATTTGCATCGAAACATGAAAAATAATCGAAAAATGTATAATCAGTGTTAAAATACTGTTTTTTCATTTTTCGATGCAAATTTGAATGGGTTATCGTACTCCGATTAAGGTGAAAATTTGGTTTTGAGTTCTTTAGGACCTGATAAACAAAATAAAAAAATAAAAAATTAAAAATATAAAAAAAAATTTGTTTTTGTCCCATATAATCTTTAAATTTTCCGATCCAAGTCGGCACGGGTTATCATACTCCGATTGAGGTAAAAATTATTTTTGAGTGCTTTAGGACCTAATGAACAGAACTAGCCCGTATGCGTTTAAAAATATTGACTTTGACCAAATAAGGGACACCCTAATGTATACATATGTACGTATACATTAAAAACAAATTATTTACAAATAAAAGCCATTTTTAATGTTTTAATATTTTATTGACCATAGATTTCAATTTTATATTTGGCCGGGAGGGATATGTTCATCCTCATCCAGAAGGACCTAACGTTGGGGCACTGGTTGGGCCACCGGTTGGGCCACCGGTCGGGCCATCGGTTGGGCCAACGGTTGGGCCATCGGTTGGGCCACCTGTTGAGCCACCCTTTGGGCCACCGGTTGAGCCATCGGTTGGGCCACGCGGATCCAGCCGTGTCCTGCATGAGCCTCCTCAATCGGTATCCAACTTGCTGGCGGATAGTCGGTCGGCGGAGTTACAGCCTGCCAGCCCTGGCAGCTTTTGCCGCATTGCCAGTTTTGGGCTGGAATCCAGTTCTAAAAAAAATTTAAAATATCTTGCATTAAATTATTAAAACAACATATACAAATTTTACATACGTTGTATCGTCCGTTCAAATACATTTTCTTTTTCTCTTTAAGCGGTAATTCGCTAGAGATTGTTAGCTGAACATTTTTAAGAAATATCGATACCAATTTTAAATATCAGTGTCTTCACAACCCCGATATCGATATGTGAATTAGTATTGTATAAAATAATCTTTTGACACTTTTTTTATTTTATTTTTTATTCATTTTACTTTATTATGCATCAATTTTAATAATTATTATTAAGTTTAAACATTTTTTTTATTTATTTGGCACCGATCTCAATATCAAGACTCTTACAGTTTATAGTTAGTTATAGATAGTTAGGTAATGTATTTGTTGCATGTTTTTTTATTATTTAAAATGGAATAAATTATGTACTAGTTAAGTAAAGAAAATCGCATTAAATTAAAGTCAGTTGTCCGTAAGAGCTTAATTCAATTAAATAAATTAAAGACCGCAATATCAGACAGCAAAACTGATTGGCAGCACTGGGTTTTTCAGGATCGCATAAAGTTGATATACAGTTTGTCAAGAAATTCTTTGCCAACCTTAAAAATGTAATATTTTGACTTTAAATAAGAAAATAATAGCTTATTATATATATTTGGAAAGGTCATATAATTTTCGTTCGAATGATGCAAAAATTCCTTAACCCATTGAGTACCCATGGAATATTTTAAATTTTTGCAAAAGTCTACTTTTTCAACTTTTTTCCTCGATTTTTCACAAAAAATATTTTGATGCAAAAAAATTCTTGGAACAATTCTAAGAGTAACTGCAAACAAAATTTTCAAACATATTTTTGCTAGTATTTTTTAGAATTTTTTAAAAATGGTAATTTTTGGGATTTTATAAAAATTTTAAATAATACTGGAAAAATATTTTTGAAAATTTTTTTTGCAGTTACTCGTTAGCCAAAATGTGTAAAAAATTACCTTATATCACCTGTAGCTTTTGACCTATGTACTTAAGAAAAAAAGTTTGAAGGTATGCTTAAGAGCCCTTTAAAATACCTTTCCAACGACATATAGATTATATTAATTTTAGCGGCTTTTAGCGATTTCCCGCTAAACTAGCGATTTTTCAAAAAGTCAAAAAGCAAACGTTTCTAGATTTTTGAACGGGAACAAGTCCTCATTTAAACTTTTTAGCTAAATCAACGATTTGATCCAAACAAACAAACTGACAAACTGACTTTTCATTTCATTTTCGGAAGGCAACTAAAAATTTCAAAATTAATTATCTTTTGAACCAGTTGTCGGATTTTGATGATCGAGATGTCATTCCACGCGTATTTTTGATTAGAATAGTTGAAATTTTTAAAAAAATTCAAAAAGGCTCCAACGGCCCCAAATTTTCCATTCTTCCTGTGTATATATGCTAGTCGCCTTTCGCACCCTTCGTGATGCTTTCGTCACTAGTGCGGACTGCCGTCCGCAGTGATGCAAGAGTTTTATAAGCACCGGACAACCTTTAGAGTTCGCCGAATGTGCCATGCCACAATTGGTACACTTGGGAGGGAGATTGTCGGGCTTCTGACATGATCGGGTATTATGCTCCTCGCCACACTTGACACAACGTGCCTCGTGTTAAAACGTTGGCAGCGATGGCACTGCGGCAAGCGATTTGGGTCTCGTTTCGGCCATCCAACCTTCACCACATGCTTACACAACTTTCGCACACCAAAGATGTCCTTATTCTTACCACTTGGCGACGGTTATTGTATTTTGGGAAAAATACACTGCGAACAGTGTACCCCATACAAGTCAACTCATCACGAATGGCAGAGACACCCACAGAGGCTGGGATGCACCGGACTACCACCCGAAAAGAGCGATCAGCACGTAGCTGATACGTATTGAATTCTACCGAATTGTCCACCCTAAGGACATTGACGATTTGAGTATATGCATCAGGCGTTTTGGGCAGAATGCGCAATGTGCCGGCGCCACCTATTGTAACAGTATATTCTGTAATTGGGGGCGTGGGCAATTGAAAAGAGCGATATAGTGCGTTCGCACCTTGATTGGTTGGGGTGTATTGGACATTGTGATCGTTAATCAGTGGCTTTAGTCGAATGACTTTTTGGGTGGACTTGAACTTTTCAACTTCGTTCGGACGGGCTGCAGAGGGTGCTGATGGGCTGCGATTGGCCGAAGCAGACGACGACGGTGGAGACGCTGCTAACGCTGCCTCAACAGCTGCAGCCATGGCGAGAACTGTGACTGGCCTAATAGAGGAACGTCCAGCCACTGTTGTTGTTGTTGTTGTTGACAAATCTGGTAGTTCTTAACATGCTGTTTGCAGTACCTAAAGACACGCTTAGTTTTGCTCTGCCATTTACATCTGTTGAGGAGTTGGATAGAGACTTTACTTTGGGAGAGTTGCAAGGCAAGGTAATAGATCAAAGCAAATCAGGAAAAGCGCCTGGCCAGGATAGAGTGCCAGTAGAGTTCATTAAGCATGCTTATACTGCAAAGGTTGTCAGCGTTTGTGGATAGAAACTGCCTACTAAGTGAAAATAAGTGTGGTTTCCGGAAGGGCTACTCCACGGTTGACAGCATTTTCACACTAACAACGATTGCTAGAGAACACTTAAAGCAAAGGAAGAAGCTGTATCTATTCTTCATTGATTTTAAAGCGGCATTTGATACAATTGACAGGAGTCTTTTGTTAAAACTAAGCCACGCAGGAATATCCACAAAACTAATAAATATTTTGGAAGCGTTATACATGGAAAATAGAACGGCAGTATGGGACGGAAATACCTTATCAGAGTGGTTTAATACTAATTTTGGAGTCAAGCAAGGCTGTTTACTGAGCCCACTTCTATTTGCCCTATTCATAGACGACATTGCTGATCATCTGCTCGGAGGAGTAAAGTTTGGAGACCGCTCATATAAAATAAAATAAATGGTCATACTCGGGAGCTCTCCAAGCATGCTTCAAGATATAATAAATGCAACAAACCACTACTGCAGCATCTAGAATCTCAGAATAAATACGGACAAGTCAAAAGTTTTATGTATTCGAGACGGCAGAGGTCGATCATCCCGGTTGGAAGCGTGGAATTTAGGTGGAGAACCTCTAGAAGTTGTCAAAGAGTACAAATACTTAGGAATTTTAATAACATCGAACATGTGGCTTTCGAGTCATTTCCGTCGTAAACTTTGTGTTTCAAAAATAGCCTTGAACAGTACTTGGAGCAATCTGATAAGCAAAAAACATGTAAAGGCGAGCACGAAATATAAAATGTTTGAAGCAACAGCAAGAGCCATAATGTGCTATGCCACCCAAGTATGGGGATATATGCGTTACAATGATGTCGAACTGCATCTGCGTTTCTTTGTAAAGAAGATATTCCGTCTGCCTATGAATTCTCCAGACTATGCCATCTACTTGGAAACCGGACTACCATCTATGTATGTTCGAGTATACACTGCAATTGAATTTTAACTTTATGAATAGATGTCTCAAATTATCGGAACATAGGGCGCCCTATTCTGTGGCCTCTGAAATACTTCGGACAAGATCGCAATGCTTCGAGCACTGGGAGCGACTTGCAATGCATTACGAGGTTGAATTTAATTTGAACGACCAAGGATCATGGAAAAACGCTCAGACTAGTCTTCTACTGGCTATAAACAGAAAATCACGTAATGGATACATTGAACAGACCCACCAAAGCCGAACACGGGACTTTTACAAAACCATAACCTTAACGAAAAAAATTACTTCAACGATCAAGTCAATATCAACTACATCTCTTACATTTTTAAAGCACTACAACTTGGATACAGACCTCACATATTAGATGAGACTTGTTATCTATGCAATCTAAGAATGCGTGAGAATGTATTGCATTTCTGCGCAGTTTGCCCGATACTGGCGGAGTTGAGAGTACGAGCATGGCGAAAGGCGCAACTAACAGTATCTGAGCTTCGAGATATTCTCAATGGTGCCAATTGGATCTCACTTGCGCAATATTTGTCACAGGTGATGTCATACAGAAACGATATTTTATCAGGTTAATTTTAAGTTAAACTAGTCGGCGGTGCTACAGTCGAGCGGTACTCGACTGTCGGAGACCCCGTACTTATTATAAAGATATCTCAATCAACAAAAAGATTTTCATACTAAGACTTAATTTGGACTGATCGTTCCTATGGCAGCTATATGATATACAAGGTGGCGCAAAAGAAGTCACCCTATTGGAAGATGCTCTTATTTTTGCAAATGGCCGCCAATGTCAAATCTGTTTTGACATTTGTGGACTAGACAGATACAGAACACAAGTGAATAAGCCATGGAGCGATACACTCCCCAAGAACGCGGAATAATTGTGTGTATTTTTGCGCAGCGCGAATTCCGTCGCCGATTTCCCGGCCGTCCGACACCGACTGCGCAAACACTGCGCCGTTTAGCCACTAACCTTGAAGAGTATGGGACCACAAGAGTCGTTGCCAAGAGTGGCCGGCCCCGGAGCGCCCGTTCTGCCGAGAATATCGCCGCTGTAGCCGAGGACGTCGAAGTGAGCCCCGAAACATCGACCAGACGACGTGCCACGCAATTGGGCCTCAGCCGACGGTCCCTGCAACGAATTTTGGTGAAAGATTTGAACATGTTCCCCTACAAAGTTCAGTCCGTGCATCAGCTGCTGCCTGCCGACCGCCAAACGCGAGTTATACATTTGTCCTCACTTAACTCTTCCCCACTTCTTAATCGTAAGCTGTCAACGCCCTCACCATTATCGCTAATGCACCATGGCCTTCAGTCCACTCTAATGTAATCAAAGCCGGACCACTCTAATATAAATATTCCATGCCAATATAATAACGTAAACATAGCTGGACCAAAGAACACTTTGGCCACCACACACCAATTCAAACCCATAATGTAAACATAAAGGCTTCTTATAGAATTATGTTATAAGTCAATGATTGTATCGCAAGAGCTTCAGTTTATACTCAACCCCGAATCAAACCACTTCAAAATAAATATATTAATTATTACGAGTGCTGTATTTGTTTCATTTATGTATGTTTCATTTATTGTGAACTTAAAACATATAAGTGGCGCAGCCGGTCTTAACGGACAAATAAAAACAAACACAAAAAAAGAGTGATTTCTTGCAAACAGCCAAAGGCATAAGCAGAATCATTTAAGTGTAAAAACGTAAAAAGTGACATAAAAACAGACAAAGTCATAATTGTGTCATCAAAGAACCCAAATAAAAAAAATTAACAAGTGAGCCGTATAAAAAAAAAAATTGATAAATATGGCAAACGAAAATAATGAAATGCAAAGGTGCATTCAGGCACTTACGCAAATCATTGCTCATCAACAACATGAGCATGCCGTTGTAAATCCAGTTACAAGGCAAAGAAATAACATTGAAAAAGAAACCCGATATCTACCCACATTTACGGGAGAAGAAGGTACTCTGCATGGATTCATCGCGTCGGTGGATCAAGTGATGCAGGAATATGGAGACGACGCAGATCAAGTATTCAGTGTGATTTTTAACACGAAAATTCAAGGACAAGCCCGAACTGTATTAAACATTAATACACCAACAACATGGCAACAATGCAAGGAGAAACTACGTCACCATTATCGACCAAGAATGGACCAGATGGGACTCACTAGGAAAATTAACAACCTCAGAGTGACCAGCATCAGAGACCTGGATATCAAAGTAAGATACATTGTAGAAGAAATAACTGATTTCGCGGTATTTGAAAACAATGAAAATCTTGTTAATATATTAAGTGCTTTATTGATACAAAGAATAAAAGAGTTAGCCTCAGGCTCCATGGCAGTTTCATTAATGCCCCTTACCACAGTACCAGCAGTTAGAGATGAGATAGCAAAATATATTGGTCTAAATATCGGAAATTTAAATCAGAAATTGCTAATTCGAAAAAATTTTGATAACAATGGATCAGGTTATAATAATGACCAAAATGTTGGAAATAATCAACAAGTAACTACAGGCATTAATAACAGAAATAACAATATACAAAAAAGTCAAAACACAAGACGCCATTATAATAACAATCAACAACAAAATCAAAACTATACTAACAACCAACAACAAAATCAAAACTATACTAACAACCAACAACAAAATCGAAACTATTCTAACAACCAGCAACAAAATCCAAATTATACTAATAACCAGCAACGAAACTTTAATAATCAACAACAAAATCAAAACTTTAGCAATCAGCAACAAAATCAGAATTATAATAACAACAATCAACAATATCGAAACCAAAGCCATAATATACGACAAAATAATAATGATCAAAGACAGGATGCAATGAGTGTAGACAATTTAGCAGATGAAGACAATAAAAGCACAACAAGTGAAAATCCCGAAGCATTTTTTACCCAGCAGCCTCGGATGAACTAAAAATTTTGATAGAAGGAACAATTGAAGGATGCAGATTTTTGTTTTTGGTGGACACAGGATCCACAATTAGCATAGTAAATACAAAAAGAGTGCAGGAAAATGTTTATGAAATTGTTGAAAAATTCACAAAGACTATACACACTATCAACACAAAGTTTGAAACTAATAATTTTGTGGTTATGACCAAAGCACCAAGTGAATTTCAATATTCACCAAGAATGCGTTCAAAATGGGTGGCTTTACCCCTAGACAAATCATATGATTTTCTATTGGGTATGGATTTCATTCAAAGAAACGTCAAGAATATAAATTTTACTAAGAAAACAATACAATTGATAAATAATGTCGAAATTCCTTTCTTGTCCAAGATTCCTGAAGTGACTTGTGTACTAGAAGTAAGTGAAATTGAAGACATCAAAATGACAGATTTAAATACAGAAGAAAGTAAAATTATAAGAATACTAAACCAAAAATTTAAAGGGTTATATTATAAAGAAGGTGACCAATTGACAAACACAAATTCAGTAGTGCACAATATAAAAACTACTACGGACCAGCCAATAAATTCCAAAATTTATAGATGTTCCCCTAAGTACGAAGAAGAAATTAGAAAACAAATAGTAGAAATGGAAAAAAATGGTATAATAAGAAAAAGCAGGAGCAAATATAGTTCACCAATATGCATGGTTCCAAAGAAAATAGATAACTCAGGAGTGCAAAAATATAGATTGTGTGTAGACTATCGCCGTTTAAATCATGTAACAATCTCAGATAAATACCCACTACCCCTTATGGACTCAATATTAGACAAACTTGGTAGGGCTCAGTACTTTAGTACATTGGACTTAGCAAAAGGCTATCATCAGATTTTGATGGCTGAAGAAGACATAGAAAAAACAGCATTTGTATCACCAATGGGACTCTATGAATATATCAGAATGCCATTTGGATTAAAAAACGCACCAGCAACATTTCAAAGATTAATGAATGACATTTTGAGAGACTACATAAACAAAATATGTGTGGTATATCTGGATGATATATTGATATTCTCAACAACTTTAGAAGAACATAAAAATGCTTTAGAGAAAATATTTCGGAAACTTCAAGATCATAATTTGAAAATTCAGGCAGACAAGTGCTCATTCATGAAACAAAACACTGAATTTTTGGGACATGTACTTACAAAAGAAGGCATAAAACCAAACCCAAAAAAGATACAAGACATATTAGCTATTCCAATTCCCAAAACAGAAAAACAACTTAAAGGGTTCTTAGGCATGACAGGCTTTTATAGAAAATTTATAAAAGATTACTCAAAAATCGCATATCCAATGATTAAATATTTACAAAAAGGAAACGAAATAAATAAAAACGACCCAGAGTTTATTGATTCATTTGAAAATTTAAAAGCCCTCATAAGTTCACACCCAATATTAAAATTCCCGGAATTCGATAAACAATTCACAGTGACGACAGATGCGAGTGATTTCGCTATTGGCGCGGTTTTGTCACAACAGGGTCAACCAATAGCATTTGTATCAAGAACTTTAAATAAACACGAGAAGCAATACAGCGCAACTGACAAAGAATTTTTGGCTATTGTTTATGCAGTAGATTATTTCAGACATTATTTATATGGATCCCAGTTTCAAATAATAACAGACCACCAACCAATAAAATATTTAAGTAAGAAATATAAAGGAAAGGATTTAAAAGACAAACACAGAAGATGGATTCTAAAACTTCAAGAATTTGATTGCGACATACAATATGTAAAAGGAAAAGATAATAAAGTAGCAGATTTTCTGAGTAGGCAGGAAACAGCACCGCTTATAAATAAAGATAATAATGATGAATCTAATTTAGAAATGTCGGACACCATTCACTCAGCAGATGAAAACGAACCAATAGATTTTTATATAAAAGACGAAATAGTAAATAAATTCAAAACTCAAATCATTGTAACATACTCAGCAAAGGACAATATTATTATTCATCAAGGAAAAAAGATTATAGAAATTAATCCGGCAGACGAAACACTTGAAATAGAACAAAAGTTGCAAAACAATATAAATAAAGGCACAATTGGCATATATTCAGAAGTACCAGACTCAGTATATTACAAAGTACAATGTATTTTAATCGACCTTTTTAAAGACACAAAAAATATAAAATTTTTGAAATGCACGAAAAGAGCCATAGAAATAGAAAACGAAGAAGAACTTCATAAACAAATTGCATTATATCATACGAAAGAATCCCTACACAGTGGCATGAACGAAACATTTTATACCCTTAAAGATAAAATTTATTTCCCAAAATTAAGAGATCACATCAACCTGGTAATATCAAATTGTAGAAAGTGTAGAGAAATAAAATATGACAGAAGTCCTATTAAACCAAAATTTAACCTCACTGAAACCCCAGAAGATAAAAATGAAATAATTCACATAGACATTTTTCATATTAAACATAGATCGTTCGTAACAGTAATAGATAAACTTACTAAATTCGCAACAGCATATAACATTAAAGACAGAAACTGGAGAGCAAAGCTGCAGATAATAATAGATCAGTTCACAAAGTTTGGTAAACCGAAGAAAATTATTATGGACAATGAATTCAGAGCAGAACAAATATCAAGCTTTTTAGACAAAGAGGACGTAATATTACATCTAACAAAACCAAATTCACACACAGGAAATGCAGACATAGAAAGACTTCATTCAACCTTAATTGAAATTGTAAACAGCATAGACGAAGACATTTCCATAGAAACCAAAATTCAAATCGCGATTGGCGCATATAATAAAAGATATCATTCTACAATTCAATGTTCACCTTACCAGGCAAAGAACGATAAAAATGCACAAGAACTTCAAGAAATTATAAAAAACAACAAGGAAAAAATTATTAATAATTTAAATGAAAAAAGGGAAACTTATGAAGAAAACAGAAAAGAAGGACCTATTAAAAATTATAAACGCCTTAGACACAAGGACGAACCGTATTTCAGATATGCAAAACTAGAAGATGTGCACCCTTGTAATATTAAGAGACCATTGAAAATAGAGAAGGTATAAGTTAAAAAAATAAAAATAAATAAAATAATAAAAAAAAAAAATTTTTTTAATATATTTTTTCAATATTAGTAATTAGTTTTTCCCCACTTACAGAGTATTTTATTGATCATATTAATGACACTATCAGTGGTACACACTAGACTACATGTGGTACCAATTCAGGAGGGAGCAGGATATGTACCAATACATATTCATTCAACAGAAGTTGTGAATGAAACGGTAATAATTTTACATATTATTGATATCAATCAACTTACTAACATTATCAATAAAATAGAAAATAATATAAAAAACGTTGAAATAGCAGACAAAGAATTAATCATAAATGAGATAGACCTGATCAAAGCTAAAATCAAATCAATAACCCCATCTACCAGAAACCAGAGAGGACTTATAAATGGCGTAGGTACAATGTACAAATGGCTTTTCGGATTAATGAACAATGAAGACAGGGAAAACATATTAGAACATTTAGATATAATAGATCAAAATAATCATGAATTAATCAAAAACATGAACCAACAAATTTATATTAATACCCATTTCAATGACACTATTAACAAACTAGCAGACACAATTATACAAGATAGAAATGTAATAGAACTTTTTTCAGCAAAAATAAATGAACAAAACGAGGAAACAGTAAAGCAAATCTTATTCAATGACCAAATGCAAAAATTAAAAAATATAGAAGAAAAAATAAATTACATTCAAGAAAATATAGCGTCAGCAAAGAATAATATATTTTTACCTGAAATATTGACCAAAGAAGAAATAATTAAATTTGAAATAGACTTCTACAAAATTAAATTGATTAGAATGGGCATTTTAAAATACAAAAACAATGCAATTGTCATGGCAATAAAACTACCCAAAACCTTTGTTAAAACAGACCTTAAGTTAATCACACCAATTCCTAATGAAAATCATATTCAAATTGATCAAGAAAACTTAATTATAACACAAATTAAAAATAAAACTTATGAATATAAGGAAAATGTAATTTTAAGAGAACTAAAATTAAGCAAAAGTTGCACACTATATAATAATTGCAAATTCATATTCAACAACAAATCAAGTATAGAACAAATAGATGATGAAACAATAATGTTGAATCCCAAACCGTTCCACTGAAAATGTAATCTCTCCAGAAATAATTACGCGAAAGAACGTCTTCTCCAGTGAACGCTTTAATTCAAACAGTAATGAGCTAGACATAGCTAGCGATGATAAAAGACTTTAACAGACCTTATCGATATTAAAATTAACATAATGTGATTAACAGCATAGGTATTCGATTGCAAAAATACTAAGTTATTAATACTGGATATTTCGATATATATAATTGGTGAGAACTGGCGTGAACATATTCCCGGCCTTGGAAGCTCCTTCCAACCAATCAACCGTCTAGTGGCAAAGGGCAGAGCTTATGAACGTTCCGTTTGAATAATCCCGTTTTTGTTCTGACAGTCGCTACCCGAACTGCTCCGTCTTTGCCAGGATGTAGCTCCTCCACTCTTCCAAGAAGCCACTGACCAGGTGGCGTGTTGTCTTCGGAGATTAGGACCAGTGTGTCCAGCTGCAAGTTGCTTACTGCATTTCGCCACTTTGTCCGTTTTTGCAGCTCGGTGAGATATTCCACGGACCACCTTTTCCAGAACAGATTGTGTACCAGCATAATCGATTCCAGCGATTAGTCATAGACAATTTGACCAAATCGTCTTCGGCTGGTTCCACAATGGCGTTGATCGGCCGTCCCACCAGAAAGTGACCGGGAGTTAAGGCTTCGTAGTCATTTGGATCCGAAGAAAGTGGTTGTAAGGGCCTGGAGTTCATCACCGCTTCGACTTGCGCCACTGCTGTAGCCAGTTCCTCATAATTGAGAGCAGTGCTGTTGGTGCATTTAACCAAAAGTTGCTTGGCCACCTTGACTGCACTCTCCCATAATCCTCCGAAGTGAGTCGAGCGAGGCGGGATAAAATGAAATCGTACTCCTCGTTGACTGCATTCGTCGTCAATTTGACGCTTGTTGGTGGCTTCCATTAAGCCGTTTAGTTGATTCGATGCGCCCACGAAATTTGTGGCGTTATCGCAGAACAGTTCCGAGCTTAGTCCACGTCTGGCGAAGAATCGTTTTAATGCTGCTATAAAGGCGTTGGCGCTTAGATCCGACATCACTTCGAGATGGCATGCCTTTGTCAGAAAACATACGAAGACACATAAATAGACCTTCACTGGCCGTTTTCCTCTTGTGTTGAAATGCATCCATATCGGTCCGGCATAATCTAGCCCAGCTCGATCAAATGGGTGAATGCTTCCTTTCACTCGGCTTGCTGGGAGCGGTCCCATGATTTGCTCGCTCAAGACGGGTCGTAACCGGAAACATCTCACGCAGTCTCTAATCGTTTTGCGAGCCACCTTCCTGCAGTTAATAACCCAATATTTCTGTCGCAAAAAAGCACAAAGTGACTGTGCCCCGGCATGTAAGTTTTTTCGATGTGTGTAAATGGCTAACGCCTTTATTGCAGCGTGATTAATTGGCATTAAAATAGGGTGTTTTGTTTCATATGGTAGATCGGATCTCGCTAATCGCCCACCTACACGTATTATCGATATGCCACTTTCTTGGCTGATAAATGGATTCAAACATTGTATTTTTACTGATTTGACAATTTTTCCGGCTCTTAGTTCGACAGATTCCATTTGGAAACTCAAGTTTTGCAGATTGTAGATGATGTACCTTAAGCCTCCTGCCAACTCCTCAGCTAAAAGAGAACCCTGCAATGCTAGTTTTTCTTTATACGCGACCCTGCGCCAACGATAGATATAGCTAAATACACGTTGCAGCTTTAGGAAGTCATTTACAAACTTACATTCTCCGATGACATCGAACATTTCATCGGGCTCAGCTTGGCCAACTGCTAAAGCAAACTGCCCCTTCCTTTTCTCCGGCACATTTTCTTCGTCGCACTGCCACTGAAACTTGGGCCATTGGTCCACCTTGCTCATTAAAAAGTCTGGCCCATGCCACCATAGCCTTGACTTATTCAGATCCGCCGCATACAATCCCCTGGATACAATATCCGCGGGATTGGATTTGGATTCGACTTTATGCCAATCCTGAATGCTCGTTAAGTTCTGAATTTGTGCCACCCTGTTGGCAACAAAGGTCGTCCATCGGCTGGCATGAGCTGATAACCAATTAAGCACAATAGTTGAGTCCGTGAAGTATGCAACTCTGTCTACTTGCAAGTGAACGCATTCACGCACCTTAGCCATTAATTTGGTCATTAAGACTGCACCCTGCAGCTCTAACTTAGGTAAGGAGATCACTTTAACGGGCGATACTTTAGATTTCGCAGTTACTAATTGTGTGACGATTTTTCCTGATTTCTCGACTACGCGAGCATAAATGGCTGCTCCATATGCTCTGTTGGACGCATCTGAGAACCCAACTAGTTCTAGTCGGTCTATGCTGCCATTTAAAGGAATCACGGAGCGAGGAATAGCACATTTATCTATTTGCTTCAGTTCAGCCCGATAATTTTCCCATTGTGTTACAAAGCTTTCCGGCAGTTCTGCGTCCCAATCTTGCTTAAGCAGCCACAACTCCTGTAGGAATATTTTGCCTAAGATGACAATTGGACTTAAGAATCCTAGTGGATCGAATACCTGAGCCAACTCTGATAAGACTGCCCGTTTCGTGATGACCCGCGAGACTTCCGCGCTATACGAGAAGCGAAACTCATATCTACACTCGACCAACATATGCCTAACGCCTTAGATGCATCTTCTGTCTTTAGACTCAAAGTTTCTGATACAGACTTGTCGGTAAGAACCTCGCCACAATTGCTGCGCCACTTATGCAGCTCGAATCCACCCTTCGCTAGCCACTCAGAGACCTCCTGTTTTAGTGAGACAAGGCCTGCGACAGTATCGGAACCACCTAGCATGTCGTCCATATAGAAGCATCTTCGGATCGCTGCACAAGCTATAGGATACTGCACTGCGTACATATCTGCGAGATGAATGAGACATCGAACCGCTAGAAATGGCGCCGCACTCGTTCCGTACGTAACCGTTTTTAAACGCAGTATGTGAACAGTAGCCTGGCCGCGGCTTGTATGGAGTTTTTTCAAGTTGGCGATATCAATGAGCGCCGGGCTGAAAAATATTCGTTTTCACCCCTAGAATACACCTGCAAAATTTGAGCCCGATCGGAGTTCATTTGATGGACCCGAAAACGGGTCAAAGGTCACCCCAAGCCATTTGTATGAAAAAAATCAGTTGTTGTATGGAAAACTTTTTTGTTTCTTAAGATATCTCTACGAAACTTACTACATGCTAATAATTTATTGCTATATACATTTTGGCAAAGTTTTATTAAAATCGGACTACCATATCCTATAGCTTCCATAGGAACAATCGGGTGAAAATCACCTTTAGTAAGAAAAACTTTTTTGCTTCTGGAGATATCTGAACCAAACTCACAGATTGTATGCTTAGGACTGTCTCCTACAATCTGACTAAATTTGGTTGAAATCGGACTACCATATCCTATAGCTTCTATAGGAACAATCGGATGCAAATTCACCTTTAGTACACTGATAAAAAAAAGAATCTAAAATCAAGATTTTGGTCTCAGAACTAAGAACATTGGTCTAAAAAATGCGTCGAGAACATGAAAATCTTGAAGTAAGAAAACACATCTTGATTCTAAGAACATTTTAATTAAGACCAAGTTCTTATTTTTAAGACCAAAAATTCTTATATTTGCAAGACCACAACTCTTATTATAAGAATAAAACCTATTATTTTTTAAGATTATGTGTTCTTATTTTAAGACCAAAAAGTTTTGAATACTCAAGAAAAAAAATCTCAAATTTAGATTAAGCTTCTTAACAATTTAAGAAGCATGAAGTAAGTTTTAGTTAACTTGAGGTCTAGTATGTCGATATGACTCTAAACAACAAAAACAATACACAAAACACTTGCAGATACAGCTGTTTCAAGAGATTCCCATCTCTATCACCAGAACCGTTTTGCTGACTTGACCAGCGATCCAAGCCTCATGTCATCTTTGAGAAGCCAGAACCAGTTGTGAATTATTGGTCTCAAGAAGTGAAACAATTTTAAGATTTTTGTTCTTATTTTAAGAAAAAAAGATCTAAGTTCTAAGATTTTTATTCTTATATTAAGAACGTAACCTTTTTTAGAATAATATTCTTAGTTTTAGTAATTTGGTCTTAAAATATTCTTATTTCAAGAACAAAATATTTAAGATGAATGTTCTTGATTTTAGAAAGTGGTCTTTTTATCAGTGTTTGAACAACTATTTTGTTTTTTAAGATATCTCTACAAAACTTACAGATTGTATGTTTGGTACTGTCTTTTACATACTGACCAAATTTGGTCAAAGACGGATGACTATATCATATAGCTGCCATAGGAACAATCGGTTGTTTTTTGAACACTATTTGATTAAGAGATCAACAGGGGCGTTTCTTGTTTGGATGCTAACAAATGACGTTCCTGCGTTTTTTAGCACTGGCGAAATCGAATTTTAACGATTTTTACGGTTATAAAATGAGCAGGGTATTAGCCTCGAACTTTGATACAACTTCCTCCAACACTGGTTTCGAACGAGGTGCCTGCATTGTGTATTGGATGATCTTCTCGGTCGAAATCTGATCTATCTTGGATGCCGTCATCACATTTATAAGATCGTACTCAAGGCTGTCTTTGAGAAAAAGTTTGGAAATAGCAGTGGACCCGAAACTTAAATTTTTAACAGATTTCCGGATATATGGCCAAAGATAAATCAAACTGAGTTTCAACACGGTTTGGAAGATAAAAGTGTTGAAGCAAAGATTTCTCTAAATGATTGCGAAGATCTCAAAGGGTTTTGTCGAGCAAAGCTTAAGCTTCCACAGATTTCTAGCGACTACAATGAGCTTTTAGAACTGACAGTGGTATTTCTTGGCGAAAATGTTGGTGCTTTTCGGACTTGTGGGGCGACATCTCATGCAAGATTTATGGCAAAGGCAATTTATAGCTTTAAAATCTTCCATTTCCAACATTCGAGACGAATCAATATTTGTAGTTAAGCTCTACATAAAGGCTTGGTTTTAATGTACCAATGCTATTGCATGTCCCAATCAGCACTTAAGATTTTTGCAAGCAGCTATCGAATTTTCAAATATCGTTACAATCGTCTCTGAAACAATTGCTAATAATATGAAAAATCACTTGTGGTACTTAACACCTGATGTAGTGGGCTTAGCATTTTTTGACCCGTAAGTATCGATACAAGAAAAAATATATATGGTTAAAAGACTTAAAGCAATGGAACCTGCAGTGCCATTTAATAATTACAGACAAATTTCTGACGTCAAAAAATATTATAAAATGCAGCCTATGTGATTTTGTGTCATACAAAACCAAAAATCTTTTGTCCAGTTTCGAGCTTCAAGCTGATTTCCTCGAGGTTGATCCTTCCGAATGGAATGATAATAAGAATTATCAAAGTGCTTCTAGGTTCTTCAAGAACCTTTGTGTAGTCAATGATGTTGCTGAGCGCGGAGTAAAGTTTATGAAAGATTACAACAGAATTTTAACACGCGATAAGTCAGAGGCACAGCTCATTTTACAAGTTGTTGAGCTCTATAAACAAAAACATCCGAGCCATATGAAGTACGAATTGAGTTAAATTCTAAAATCATTTTCATTTTTATGTATCTCTGTGATTTACTTTTAATGTCCTTATTTAAATAAGAGAAATAAATCTGAGCATTGAAAATATATTAAATAAAATAAAATTTGTTTTTTTTTCTTAGTTTGTCTAAAAAATCTCTAAGAAATCTTGTACCAATCTCATTTTCTATCCGATTGTTCCTATGGAAGCTATAGGATGTAGTAATCCGATATTGAATAAATTGGGTCGAAATGTATTTACCATAATAACATACAAAAATAGACACAAAAATGTGTGTCACACAACTAATTTTTCACCCGATTGTTCCTATAGAAGCTATAGGATATGGTAGTCCGATTTCAACCAAATTTTGTCAGATTGTAGGAGACAGTCCTAAGCATACAATCTGTGAGTTTGGTTCAGATATCTCCAGAAACAAAAAAGTTTTTCTTACTAAAGGTGATTTTCACCCGATTGTTCCTATGGAAGCTATAGGATATGGTAGTCCGATTTTAATAAAACTTTGCCAAAATGTATATAGTAATAAATTATTAGCATGTAGTAAGTTTCGTAGAGATATCTTAAGAAACAAAAAAGTTTTCCATACAACAACTGATTTTTTTCATACAAATGGCTTGGGGTGACCTTTGACCCGTTTTCGGGTCCATCAAATGAACTCCGATCGGGCTCAAATTTTGCAGGTGTATTCTAGGGGTGAAAACGAATATTTTTCGGCCCGGCGCTCATTGATATCAAAAAATTTTTTTAAAAAGGCCATCCTAGTGAACAGGCTCGTCCGAATCATTTCGCCATAGTATGCACTGAAAGTTACGATGACTCTCGTGAATGAGCACCTGCCTGTACATTTTGGCAATGTCTGCCGTCAATGCATATCTGTAAAAACGAAATTTAGTAAGTATCTCAAACAAATCTGGTTGTAGCTTTGGACCGACTAACATGGTGTCGTTAAGCGAAACCCCGTTGCTTGACTTGCAAGAGGCGTCGAATACAACCCTCAATTTAGTCGTCAAGCTTTCTGGGCGAATCACTGGGTGATGAGGCATAAAGTATTTCACTTTTCCACCTTCTTCAGGAGCGATTTCTTCCAGATGCCCCAGTCTTCGATATTCTTCAATGAAATTCTGATATTGTTCCTTTAGAGTCAAGTTGCCATTCAGCTTTCTCTCTAAATTGTAAAATCTGGATAGCGCAGTAGCGTAGGTATCGCCCAACTTTTC
The DNA here is from genome assembly GCA_037043495.1 of Drosophila recens. NCBI lineage: Eukaryota > Metazoa > Arthropoda > Insecta > Diptera > Drosophilidae > Drosophila > Drosophila recens. Next base: position 65,265 of record JBAMBJ010001136.1, on the reverse strand, counting down.
CCCAGAGCCTTTAAAAGGTAATTTTACACTAAAATGACCCGACTCGGTTTGCTTTATGTTGGCAATAAAATTTTCCTCGCAACGCTTTTCGTCTTCAGTTAAGTTCTCTACAGGGGCTGGTATCTCTTCACACTTCCAAAATTCTTGAACAATTCTCTCCAATTTAACCGTCTCATCGTTTCTTGGATTACACTCTTGCACCAAGAGCGACACGCTGCTTGACGGTGTGAAGTCCCCAACTACGACCCAACCTAAAAGGCTTTTCTGAAGTGTTGGCCAATTTGGTCCCAACTGAATCTGCCTTACGATCATCAACTTGAAGAACATTGCGACACCTAACAACATGTCTATACTTTCTGCGGAATTGAAAGAAGGATCAGCCAGCACAACACCTTTTGGTGGCCTCCACTTGTCACCTAGCAGAGAATTCGTCGGGTTATACTGCGTTATTTCTGGTAGCACACAAAAGCTTTCAGCAGCCGCAAACTTTGTGACTCTGGATTTAAATGTTGCCCGCACTTCGCCCATAATTTGCGAGTGTGCATTTCCGATACCACTCAGCTTCACGCAAGTGTCTTTCATTTCGAGCTTGAGAGCTGTGACCAGTCTTGACGTCACGAAGTTCAATTGACTTCCAGAGTCTAGAACACATCGGCACTTTTGATAGCCTCCCCCGCTGCTCCGAACCAGAACCACTGCAGTTGCTAGAAAACTGGTGCTTGATCTGGAGAGGAGAGAACTATGTAGTGCACTAGATTCTTGTTTGGATTGTGTAGTTGATTCAAGAGAATCATTGGATGCAATTCGATGCAGCAACTCGTGATGAGACTTGTGGCAAATCCCACATCGCTGTGCGTTACAAGCCTTTGTAGTATGCCGCTTACTAAAACACACTAAGCATAACGCTAATTTCTTGGCTTCTTGGTACCGCTCAATAGGCGACAAATTCAAGAACTTTGGGCACTTCTTTAATAGATGAGATCCGGAACAACAGTAACATAAAAAGTTACTAGTGTTGCCTACTGCTGCAGCTAGACTTGCCTTCTTGGAGTCACTTTTATTGCCTTTTCCGATACTAGGCTGCCGAACTTCTCTATTTGCCAAACCTAATCCTCTTTTTATTAAGAACTGCGATAATGTTGTCCACGACGGAATCTCTAGGCTATCTGGATCGTCTTCCCATTTCTCGATAGTTTCGTCATCGAGCTTGCTGCGCACCAAGTGCGAAATGACAGCTTCTAAGATCTCTGTCTGCGTGCCCATTGATTTAAGCGAAGCTAACTGAGCATTAACGTTATCCACCAGCGTTCTCAGCTGCGCGGAGTCTGCTTGTTTTAGACGCTTTAAACTGAATAATTCAGTGACATGAGATTGCAGAATAGCCGCCTTATTCTCAAAACGGTCCTTCAGCAACCCTAATGCACGATGATAATTGGTGGCGGTCAACTCTAAACACTCAATTGTAGCTAGAGGGCTTGGACTCAGGGCCGATTTCAAATAAATAAATTTGGACAAGTCATCCAGCTCCGAATCTGAACCGACCACTGTTAGAAAAGTGTTGAACCAACTCGTCCACTGGGTGATCTTTCCCGAAAATTCAGGCACCTGTAGTTTGGGGAGTTTCGAAGAGCGTTGTATCATCGTGCTGCTCAATACCTCCGCTCCTTCCGCTCGACGACCTGTTCCTTCTAAGCATTCCAATAATTTGGCCTTTATTTCGCAGTACAACTCTTCGATTTGTTCTCTTTCAGCATCTGTCTGCGTTTCTCCTAGCTTAGCAAAATTGGTTTCAATGAGACTTAATCTTGCCTCCAATTCCGAAGGTCTCATTTCATCTGCATGCTCCACAATATAATTTCTGTTTCGACTAAAGGAATTCATCAAACTTGACCTGTCGCTCTCTTGAAGCTTTTCCTTCTTGTCTGGAGCCATATCAAAAATTTAATTACTCTAAAAGTTGAATGCAAGTAATTCTGTTCTTTAAGCGGTAGCTACATACATACAACAAACTCTTAAGCTCTTGCGTTTGATCTTGATTTGACTTTACTTAGTTTCAATGCAGTTACATATGTATGTATGTATGTTTTCGTATACACAGACACATATGCCCTTAGAATTTACTGTTGCAGCCGCTTTGCGCAATTTTCAAGATCAAGGTCAGCTCAAAATCAAATGCTTCACTCATATGCTGATCAACGGTGCACTGTATGTATGTATGTAGCTCACTGTGCTGTTGCCGAAGAAGCGCAAAAGAGAATCAAAGAACACGCGCTCACGTAGGCCCGTCTGCATATGCTCGCAGAACTGTATGTATGTATGTGTGTGTGCCTTTTACCGGTGCACTGACTCTGCATACATAAAATTGCGATTGCCGAAATCCGAATTTTCACAAAACTTTTTACTTGTTTAATTCGATGCCATTTATACACATAAATCCACTCACATGCCTTGCGAAAAATATTAAGTTACTAAGCAAGTGGGACTTACAAATTGATATGAGCGCTGCTATTGAATATGCCGGTTAGCCAGTCTTCAGTTGTACGCGAGCTCCAAAAATGAACTCCGTGTATTTCTGAAACTGCAGTGGCAATATTCTGCAAGCAAGCCTGTAAGTAGTTATCCCCCGATGAGCTCCAATATGAGCCTCCAAGTGCTGAGCCACGATGAACTCCCAGTTGAGTTTCCAATTGGCAGCAAATATCTCCAACGTTGAGATGCGACAACTGAACTCAGATGAGCTTCAGCCGGGTTGAACCTTATCCAATAGGTCCCTGCTCGGGCGCCAAAATGTTGAATCCCAAACCGTTCCACTGAAAATGTAATCTCTCCAGAAATAATTACGCGAAAGAACGTCTTCTCCAGTGAACGCTTTAATTCAAACAGTAATGAGCTAGACATAGCTAGCGATGATAAAAGACTTTAACAGACCTTATCGATATTAAAATTAACATAATGTGATTAACAGCATAGGTATTCGATTGCAAAAATACTAAGTTATTAATACTGGATATTTCGATATATATAATTGGTGAGAACTGGCGTGAACAAATAATAATAAGAAACGCTAAAAATGAGAAATTAAATCAAAATTGTGACAAAAGAAACATAGTACTGAATGGAAATTACTTAATACAATTTGTAAATTGCCAAATCCAATTATTATATGAAACCTTTTCAAATGAACAAATCGAATTTTATGATAGGTTTTTCTACCCAACAGACTTATTAAACCAATCATATAAAAATACTCTAAATTTTGAACACTTTACATTGCAAAATTTTGAAAATTTAAAAGAAATAACTGAATTAAAATTTCACAAAAAAGTCGGTTATGGAATGGCAATAGCCCTTACATTAATCATAATAGCAGTAGCACTTTATTTGTATATTAAACTAAAAAATAAAAATATTCACATAAAAGTAAAAAGAATTCAGGAGAATTCAAACTCTGGCGGTGGAGGAGTTATACATTTGTCCTCACTTAACTCTTCCCCACTTCTTAATCGTAAGCTGTCAACGCCCTCACCATTATCGCTAATGCACCATGGCCTTCAGTCCACTCTAATGTAATCAAAGCCGGACCACTCTAATATAAATATTCCATGCCAATATAATAACGTAAACATAGCTGGACCAAAGAACACTTTGGCCACCACACACCAATTCAAACCCATAATGTAAACATAAAGGCTTCTTATAGAATTATGTTATAAGTCAATGATTGTATCGCAAGAGCTTCAGTTTATACTCAACCCCGAATCAAACCACTTCAAAATAAATATATTAATTATTACGAGTGCTGTATTTGTTTCATTTATGTATGTTTCATTTATTGTGAACTTAAAACATATAAGTCGCGCGTAACTTATGCCCAAGCTATCCTCAATCTCGACACCGAAGTGGACGATTTTTCGACCAAAATCATAATGAGCGATGAGGCTCATTTTCACCTCAGCGGGTATGTGAACAAGCAAAATTATCGCTTCTGGGGAACCGAAAATCCCGGTCCCGGACTTCTTTTTATGGGGTTTTTCGAAGTCCCGTGTTAACATCAACAAGCCTGAGACCTTGGAAGCCATCAAGGAAAATATCTGACACGAATGCGAGAATTTATCGCCCGATACGCTCGCCGAAGTGATGGAAAATGCCATAAAACGAGCCCGTATGGCAATCAATTGTGACGGCGCCCATTTGTCCGATATCATCTTCTCGACTTAACACAATTAATACTAAAGGTCTAAATAAACATAATCAAAAAACAGAATCGGAGTTTTTCATTTAGAAAAAAAAAATAAGAGCCAAACAACATCGGATGACTTCTTTTGCGCCACCTTGTAGTAATCCGATTTCAATCAAATTTGATCAGTATGTATGGGACCATCTTTTATGCATATTCTGTCAGTTTGGTTGAAATATCTTAAACAGCAAAAAAGTTTTCCATACTAAGACTTGATTTTCAACTTATTGTTCCTATGGGAGCTATATGATATAGTGGTCCGATCCAAAATCTAAAACAAACTCGATCTGCTCCCAATATAGACGAACCTACATACCAAGTTTGGAGTCTCTAGCTCTTATAGTCTCTGAGATCTAATTATGGACAATTGAATCAAGGTAAAAGTCATACCATTTCATTTTATTTTTATTGCAATTTATATATTACATTTGTATAAAGAGCACACATACGCATACCAGTGCCAGTTTTATATGCGCGTACTCGAAACGCATATAAAATCTCTCCGTCTCTCTCTTGCTTCACACTCAGTAATCTCTCTCTTAATTAAGCGAAGCGATCGGCTTGTGGGCATACTCTTTCCATTTACAGCATAGCGATGCTGCTAGAAAACATTTGCATTCAACGTATTTAATAATTCCATTTTACATTCCCCCCTTGCCAGCCTAAAAAGTTGCCAGTTACCAGCATAGCACCAAGAGAGCGAATGAGAGTGCGAGCGGTGCGTCCGATAAAGCATAGAGCAAAAGCTCTCTCTCTGCATATGAGATAGGCAAGCAAAAGCATACACACAGCAGTTACATACCGGACGGGTATTGATTGCCTTATTTGGGCTTTTTTTCCTGCCTTTTGCTTACATTCGCTTTTACATTTACGCACACACACATATAGTGTGCCGGCTCTCTCTCAATTTTGGATAAGCAAGTAAAGCTCACACACACACAGCTGTGCCGGACGGGTACAGTCTGGAGTCTGCCCTTAGCTTTACTTGCATTTGCCTACACGAACGGGCGCTTTCACCAACACACACACACACACGTACGAACACACAGGCGTCGCGCATATACGCACACACACATACAAATACAAAAGTGCTGGCGCTGCGCCTGTGCAGTTGTTGCTTTTGGTTTAAGCTCTGCTTTGCCAAAGCTTTTGCGTGTGTACACAGTGATTTAGTAATCCAAAACGCATATGATTACTAATTACTTTATTAATACTTAAATTAACAATTAAATGAAGATCGTTGACAAATGTGTGTGTTGTGTTCGAGAGATGAAAATCGAGTTAAGTTGGTTGCGCTGAATTGCGGTCAAAAGGCATCGTTATTGTGTATTCGGCATTATGAACTATTGGTGGCGAAAAGTGTAGCCACAGCTACCCCCTTCAGTGACCTGGTCGGGAGCGAAATTGTCTGCTTCTTTCGTTCGTAGGTCCTGAGTGGTTTGTTGTTGTTTGCTGGGGTGTCATCATCGGATTTGTTGAGGATAAACGCCGGTTTGAGTCGTTCCGTAGAAACAGCAACTTCTTTTCCATCCATTTCTATAACATAAACGCGATCAGTTGAACGCTGTACTACCTTTTAAGGTCCAGTATACGGCGGTTCAAGTGGTTGGCGTACAGCATCAGTCCTCAGTAGAACGTGAGGGCAATCTGCCAGATTTTTGTGTGTGAACATGCTTTTCTGACTGTGATGGGCTGCTGGAACTGCGTAATCTAGGGGCTTCACTGGCTTATCGAGATCATCGTAGAATTCGTTTGGCAGCCGAATATTGCTACCATAAAGAAAATAAGCAGCCGATGCACGAAGATCTTCTGTATAGCAGGTTCTAAGTCCAAGTAGGACCGTTGGTAGCAGTTCCGTCCAAGGTGTGCCTGAGTTGCACATTAAAGCGGCTTTGAAGGAACGATGCCACCGTTCAATCATTCCATTTGATTGAGGATGATATGGTGTAGTATGAATGTGGTTGCTGCCCAAAAGTTCAGCAAGTGATTTGAATAGAGCCGATTCAAATTGCGAGCCTTGATCCGTAGTTACCGTTTTTGGACAGCCAAATCGTGCCACCCAATGATGCCAAAATACTGAAGCTACTGTTGCGGCGTTCATATCCCTCATCGGTGTTGCTTGAGGCCATCTTGAGAAACGATCAATCATGGTTAGACATGGTTAGTATCTGTACCCGTCTACCAATGGCATGTAGACGATGTCGATGTTATCTGGCGGTTAACGGTTATCTGGCATGTCAATTTTGTCGGGAATCTGCGAGGTATGTCTGCTGATTTTCGCTCATCATCCTTCCGCATGAATGGCCAGACATATTTCTGTTGAATTTGTTTTAATGTTGCTCTGCCACTAGGATGAGATAAGCCATGTATCGCAGAGAAGACAGGAAAGCGAAGAGCTTGAGGAACGTACGGCCGAACCGATCCTGTTGAGATATCGCAGTAGACGTTGACGCCATCTTTGAGCTCAACCGATTGGATTTTCAGAGATGAACTGCCTTGTAGAAGCTCGACCAGTTCTGCATCGGTACTTTGTTTCAATTCGATTTTTTCGAGTGAAACTGCAGTCGGCATCGAAATGGCATTGAGTCGAGAAAGTGCGTCCGCTACTGTATTGTCGGAACCGGCCAGATGCACAATATTTGTCGTGATTTGTGAGATAAAATCCAAATGCCGGAGCTGACGTGGTGAGGCTTTTTCTGGCTTTTGAGAAAAAGCAAAAGTCAGTGGCTTATGGTCGGTTTTGACAACAAAAATACGAGCTTCGAGCATGTGACAGCTTGCGTGAATAAAATCCGAGTGGTTGCCACATGCCACGAATCTGCTGTTCCAGCACAGCGCCAATTGCGATGTCTGAAGCATCGCAAATCAGTGCCAGGTTTGCCGAGGAGGCCGGGTGTGATAGGAGGGTCGCATTAACTACACTCCGCTTGCAGGATTCAAATGCATTGACGAGTTCGGGTGTCCAGCTGATTTTACGCTTGTCGTTCTTCTTTATGTCTCGTGTGACATCGTTAAGCAATGCTTGAACTTCAGATGCATGTGGAATACAGCGGCGGTAATAATTGATAATACCCAAGAATCGACCAAGCTCGCAGATTGTTTCAGGCAGTTTGTAATTTACAATGGCTTGTATTCGATCTGCAGGTGGTTGTATGCCTTCGTTGTCGATTATGATTTTCCGAAATGGCACTTGTCGGTATTGATCTTAAGACCATGATTTTGCAATATTGACAAAATGGTTTTGAGATGCTCCTTGTGTTCGGCGTGTGATGCAGACATGATTAAGATGTCATCAATATAGCAGTATACAAAATCCACTCCTCTGAATATGTTATCCATAAAGCGCTGGAAGGTCTGTGTGGCGTTCTTTAATCCAAAAGGCATGTGGAGGAACTCTATAAGCCCAAAGGGCGTGCAAACTGCTGTTTTCGGAATGTCTTGCTCAGCCATGGGTATTTGGTAGTATGCTCGTACCAAATCGATCGTCGAGAAAACAGATTTTCCATGCAGTCTCTCCGCAAAATCGTGTATATGTGAAATTGGGTATCGATCAGGTACCGTAATAGCGTTGAGTTTGCGGAAGTCTCCACATGCACGCCAGCCTCCAGACTTTTTGCTTACCATATGTAATGGACTTGCCCAAGGACTCTTTGATGGTCGGCAGATTCCTTTGGCAATAAGAAAATTGACCTCTGCTTTAGCAACAGAGAGCTTCTCCCCAGATAAACGGCGTGGACGATCTGCAACTGGATTGCCTGTGGTCTCAATGTGGTGGACAACGTCGTGTGGGATCCTGGTCGTTCCGTGATCGTCGGATTTGGATGTGTCTTGACACTGTCGAAGCAATGTGTGGTAGTTCTGGTCCTCATTTATAGTTGACACTGATGGCTTTTTTACTTCGCAAGTCGATCCAGTGACCGAGTCTTTTGTAGCTGCGTCGATTAGTTGTTGAGCTTTTATTGTGTTTTGCCAAGAAGTCAGCTCCAATTATGGCAATGGGTACGTCGGCCACGATGAATGACCAGCTGAAAGAACGTCGAAGTCCCAGGTCGAGCTGTAGTACGTGTGTGCCATAAGTATGGATAGCAGATTGATTCGCAGCAAACAGTTGTAAGTCATGTGAGCCAGACTTGTGAGGAGCAGCCGTACGTGGAACGACTGAAACAACGGATCCATAGTCGACGAGGAAGCGTAACTTTGAATGTTTGGCGAGATTCGATTATATGAAGACAGTTGTATGAAGATGTTTAGTCATACTGCCGATTGACGGTGGATTGCTGGTCGTTGTTGGGCTATCGTCAACCAGCGAAATTGGCGATAGCCGTTCTATTTTGGGTCTTGCCATTTGGAGCAACCAGTACGACACAATTGATGATGGAATGTTTTGCAAAAAAATGGATCGGATCACAGGTTCCAGGCTGCTTGGTGCAAGGCGTCTCATGTGAGCAAACATCTCGGTCGGTTTCATTCCGGTCATTTCTTTAGCCTGCAGCAAACGTTGTATTTTTTTCTCTGATGTTTGAGCATACTTCTTCAGAAAACGTGCCTATAGTGTCTCGTAGCGGTCCTGCTGTGGTGGCGCTGCAACCAGATCCTCAATGTCGAGAATGACATCCTCATCTAAGCTGATCACGATTAGATCAAACTTGTCGGTATCGTCCGAGATGGTGATAAGCCGAAACACTCGCTCGAGTTGTGCAAACCATAGCTGAGGGTTGCAATTGTTGAACTTCGGCAGCTGCACGCGATGCAAGTTGGTGCGTGTGTTTGCATGTTGGGAATAATTTTGCGCGAGATCTTGGATTTGGCCCTCTATGTTTTCCAAATGAATCGTTAGCATGTCGTTCGAATTCAATACATATGTATGTATACGCCAGTGCTGCGGGCAAATCGTTGTATTCTCTCAGTCGGGGTCACCACTTTAGTAATCCAAAACGCATATGATTACTAATTACTTTATTAATACTTAAATTAACAATTAAATGAAGATCGTTGACAAATGTGTGTTGTGTTCGAGAGACGAAAATCGAGTTAAGTTGGTTGCGCTGAATTGCGGTCAGAAGGTATCGATATTCTGTATTCGGCATTATGAACTATTGGTGGCGAAAAGTGTTGCCACACATAATGTACACACGTAAAAGCTTTGGCAAAGCAGAGCTTAATAGGCAATTTACACTGAGACCGGTAAGCAAAAAGCCGTAGCTTACGGCGAAAGTGGTTTACACTGGTAAGTCGGTAAAAAAACCGATATTTTGACGTCTAGTGTCAAACTGTGAAATTGTTTGTAAATAAAGGCGAAAAAATAAAAAAGACACAATATGGATCCAAAAGTTATTGCCGCAGTCACAATTATGTTTATGCGAGTAAACCAAGGCATAAACCACGCATTGGCGGCTTGCGAGGGATTCAAGGTCATGATTAATTCATTAAATCTTGCATTAGAGCAGACGTCGAAATCAGTTTGGGCGCACGTAAGTAAAAAGTGCATTTGTAGACAAGAACGTAAACTTTCCACACTTTTTATAGGAACGTAACATGTCCCATGCTGTATTTAAATCAGTTTTTAGAATGGAGCGCTCCGCTTTTGATATGTTGGTACAAGCACTTCCAGAAATGGCCAAGAAGGACACCAACTGTAGGAATTGCATCCCATTGAACAAGCGAGTTGCAATCGCTGTATTTGCAATGGGTTCTGCCTCAGAATATTTTGTGATTGGCTGGATGTTTGGAGTTTCAACGCCCAGTGTTTGCGTAATAGTAAAGGAGTTTTGCCGCCTGGTGTGGAAGAATTTGGCACACATTTATTTAGGACCAAATTTTCTAACACAGGCAAGAGTGGAAAAGTTTGAGGAAATTGGTTTTCCACAGTGCCTTGGAGCTATTGGTAAGTATAAAATAATGTATTTAACATTTTGCATTAAAACAAAATGCACATAAATTTCAGATGGCTGCCACATTAAAATTCAGCCGAAGGCGTCCAAAACGACGGACTACCACAATTACAAGGGCTGGAACTCAACAGTGCTTCTTGCCCTTGTGGATCATAAGTATGTCATATAACATAAATTGATACTGTTTGTTTAAAGGTATTGTCGTTCCAGATATCGATTCATGTATATTAAAGTTGGCAGTCCAGGCCGCTGCAACGATTCTGGCATTTATGAGAAGTCTCTTCTTAAGCCGTTAATTGAGTTAATTGAGCTATCTTCTCAATGCCAATGCCAGAGACTTTGTAGGCACGAGGGTTCCTGTGATGCTGAAAGGGGACTCGGCATTTAAACTTTCAGCTACTTTGATGAAGCCATATCCTTTCAGCGTAGCCGCGAACGAGGAAGAAAAGGTGTTCAACTACCGCATCGCAAAGGCCAGACGCGTTGTTGAAAATGCTTTTGGCCACTTAAAAGCAAGATTTCGGCGACTTGGTAAAGACCTGGACAACCGAATTGAGAATTCGAACTCAATCATCAAGTGTTGTTGAGTTCTGCACAATTTTTTAATCGAACACAAGAGCACTGTTGAAGAACTGTTGAAGTTGTATGGGCTAGCCAAAAATCCAGAGCCGAAGGTATACGATCTGCTTTGGCGAACTATTTTTGTGCTCAAGAGCGTCAATAAAACATTTAAATAATTTATTTTTTTCTTTTCAACTTTATTTTTGCACCATTCTCTTGAAAATTTGAACCATTTCGTCCATGGCTGTAGCAGACTTATCTGCAGCTTCGGCCAACTTCTCCATCGCCTCTGCTGCTGTGCTGCTAATTTCTTCCATTCTCTGGCGATGCATTTCCAGAGAGCTGCGTTTGTGCTTCGGCTTTGGAGTTGACGAAGCTGCAGATGAGACGAAGCTGTCAGCGGAGTGTTCGCCAAGGGCATCTAAGCTTGACTCGTCCACATCTAGGTTCCAAGAGTCGGCACTCTCAGTCTGCTCACCTAAAAAGACGTCTTTATAATTTTATTCAAACAATTTGGTTGATCAAATTACTTACCGAAACTTTCCTCTACCACTCATTCTGAGTGAATGGCATTTGACACTGAAAGCATTTTGGAGAGCTTGCCAAAGTGCACCAAGGTTGAGGGTGATCCGCCAGGCAGGCCAACTTCATTTTTCTCTTGACTGCAATATAAAAATAGAAATCATTAAATAAATAAATACATCGTTATAATTGTTATTTGTGAAGGTGCAGGAGAAATCATTTTTTTTATAATAATTATTCTCATGATGGAATACTTTTAATTTATCGAAAAAACTAAAAGTAGTTCTTTTGCACCATGAGCATAGCGCCGCTACCTTGTTCCGCTCAGTTCACGATGAATCGATAGTTCACATCGAAAACAATCGAAATGACAAACAATGGAAATGACATACGACGAAAACCAAAGCGTGAAATTTTAAGCGCGTGAAGAAAAAAATAAAATTTATAATTGGAAAGTGACAATAAAAGCAACGAAAGCTGTGCAGTGCCACTAGTGGACAACTCCACCATTTTTATCCAGCCTGCGTCAGAGATCGTCTCTAACCTCATTTGACAAACGTGTTGGTTTTTTTCTCACAGGCGAAATTTCTGGTTGTCTCCATCTTTTGTGTGCGGTGAACGATCACGGAGAGCAGTGGGCTCCGTAGGATTTCTAAACACCTGAACAGGAACTCATCGTAAGGAAACGCGCGGGTGCATACATACACTTGGGTATAGCGGCGGCAGTGTCCCGCAGTCCATGATTGCCTTTACGTTCCGTTGCCAGACAAGGAGCTGCGCAGGGCCATTGAGAGTCCGCTCAGCACGCTCAATTCGTATTGGAGATTCTGCCGCATTTATTTCGCATCAGAAAACCTGCACTTGTCGTGCGTTTGAAAATCTACTTGGAAATTTACATTTTGATACCTACCCTCACACATACATGTACACATCCAATTGATTGTAACACATTCAAACACATTCAATTGTCCCTCTAGTGCAGCTGGCGCAGTAACTGTCTTTTCGTCGACCCAGTATTGCTTCTTTTTCGGCGATGCGTCGTGTCGAACATGATTGAAGCCGAACGCTTAACAGAGAGAGAGAGAAGCGTATGCTCTACTGTTCTTTATGAGAGTGTGTGCTCTGTTTTGCTTTTGTTTTTTCCCTTTTCCTTTGTCCAATTTTCGGCTAATATTTTCGGCACGCGTTTGACATTTGATTAAGTTTGATTTGCACAATAATGTGTAAAATAATTTGTTTGGATGAGTGGATTTTAATTTATTGTAATTATTGTAATTTATTGTAAAAGCAAAGGTAAGTGTTGTTATTAATATTAATATGTTGGTTGGAGAATATTGTTCTTATTTCTCTATATTATTTCAGACATCATTCTGGACTCCGCTAGTGGCGAGTTGGAGGAGCTACGCCTCGCCCTTGTTTCTCAGAAAAAAAATTACTTAAAATATAGTTTATTCATGTATTATAGTTAATATAAAATAAATAAATATTAAAAAAATATATTATGAAACTTATGTTATGTGAAATATTTATAAATTGCATGTGGTTGGCATTGCCATCAAAAGAAGCATCTCTCAATGCATACCAAAGAAGCGAACGAGAATCGATAATATCGCTCTCTGCATACCAAAGAAGCGAACGAGAATCGATAATATCTCTCTCTGCATACCAAAGTAGCGAACGAGCGTCACTTATGTTCCCTCCCTGCATGCCAAAGAAGCGATCGAGCGTCACTTATGTTCCTTGCCTGCATACTATTGGGTCGAACGAGAATCGGTTATGTCCCTTCCCTGCATACCATTGCAGCGATCTAGATTGCATACAAAGGCATTGACGGCTTTAGCGGACATCGCCTTGCAAAATACGTCAATCGAACACATTGTGAGGGTATCAAGCGAGAATCGACGGCAGTCACCAAATCGTCGATGAAACGTTGATTCAGAATCTATCCGCTGTACTAGAGGGGTATTGTACATTGTCACACATTCACATACATTCAGTTGTATTATATTATTGACATGAAAATCTGACGTAAAAAACAAATCATAACACTTTTTACTCCTGCTTCGGAACGCTCCGGAAACGCTCCTTAGAGGTGCTGCTTAAGGATTCAGTTTTCAGTCCTATTTCGGAACGCTCCGAAAACGCTCCTAAGAGGTGCTGCTTTAGGAGTCACTTTTAAGAGCGCTCCGAAAACGCTCCTAAGAGGTGCTGGTTTAGGAGTCCCTTTTTACTCATTCTTCGGAGCGCTCCGGATATGGCTAGCTGGGATTCAGTTGTATAATACACACACACATTGTTACTCATTCACACACACATCCCAGCAAGCCAAGTTCAGAGCGCTCGGACTTACGTGTCCGAAAAGAGCCAAGTTTAAAAGCGATTTTGGAGTAAACACATTTTTGAGGGTTTTCGGAGCACATTCAGTGCATGGCTCATAAAACGCACTTCTGTCTGAGTATTTTTGAAGTGGAAGTAGGCAGGTAATCGAAATTAACGGTGCTGAACATAACGGGATGCAGAATCATGCGATATGCAAGATTACAGTCAACTCACGCATTCATTCAGTTGTGCAATTAATTGTGAAAGACAAAGACGTGTTTGCGTAATAATATTTCAAATAAAAACGTGTAACTAATATTTTATATATATTAACGAAACAACAAAACAAAATGAGTGTTCAATGGCCAAGCCGCAATGAGAGTAGAAAGATAATGGATGCGCTGATAGCCAAGAGACGACGTTGCAGTGAGTCTTTGCCATCAGAACTTGGCGTGGTGAATGAGCCTACATCTTCGAATTTCGGGATTAATTTGGAGCAAAATTATATAGAAAATGATGGATACTCCCCTGTACTGCTAGCTGTTTCTCAAATTATGAGCTCCATGAACCATTTTATGTTTTGTGTTCAACCTATAATTACTTATATCCTGCTATTAATTTTCATTGTACTGTACCTAGCATAAGAAAATCTATTATGAGTTTTTTAAAGTAAATTATTTTTAAAATGATTGTTTGTAAATTATTTTTGTTAATGTCTGCACTGCCGTCCACTTCCTTGCTGTGAGTTGGACCATAGCCTTATAAAAAATTGTCCCAACGGGTCGGAGTGCAGACTGTTGTTTGCTCCAATTTTGTATCTTTAGCATTACTGTACTTTGTTAATGTTTTTTTGAAATAATAAATAAATAAATAAAAGATGTCAACGAATATCTTAACTTATTTATTTCTGAACTAAGTGCGCTTATATCAACTGGTTTTTTTATAAGACGAATCATTTTGAAATAAAGGTTAGAGCCTTTATTTGCGATGCTCCTGCTAGACCTTATGTTCTTGGGACTAAAAGTCATACCGCATATTTCAGTTGTCTCAAATGTCATCAACAAGGTGAGAGCTTTCAAAGGAGGATTGTATACAAGATTGAAGAAAGTTCACCAAGAACAGATCACCAATTTAGGAATAGAATAGATGCCGAGCATCATAATATTCTACTTCCACTTATGATTGAAGAACTTCCATTAGATATGGTGCGTTAATTTCCGTTTGATTACATGCATACAGTTTGCTTAGGTGTTTTGAAAAGTCTGTTGAATGGTTGGATTAAAATTAGAGGCAAGACTTACTCCCTATCAAAAGAAAATATAAATTTTTTAAACAACAAGCTAATGTCTCTAAAGGCAGATATTTGTAAGGACTTTGCTAGAAAACCAAGAAGTATTTTAGATATGGATAGGTGGAAAGCTGTTGAGTTTAGGCAATTCCTTCTATACACTGGGCCAGTAGTTTTAAGAAAAG
This sequence comes from Drosophila recens, assembly GCA_037043495.1. Taxonomy (NCBI): domain Eukaryota; kingdom Metazoa; phylum Arthropoda; class Insecta; order Diptera; family Drosophilidae; genus Drosophila; species Drosophila recens. The sequence continues at coordinate 50,262 of JBAMBJ010001136.1, read as the reverse complement.
TTTTAACAGATAGCCGATATGAACACTTTATTCAATTTAGCATTGCAATAAGAATTTTGCTTAGTGACAAGTATTGCTTGACTAAAAATGTGTGTGCAAAAGAACTTATTCGTAGTTTTATAAGCAAATTGCCAGAGCTTTATGATGAAACATTTCTAAAATATAATTTTCATTGTCTATCGCATTTGGCAGATGAAGTTATATTTTACCAAGAAAATCTACATTCCTTCAGTGCTTTCAAATATGAAAGCTATTTATGCAAAGTAATGCAAATGGGTAGAAAAGGAACGCAAGTTGCTTCTCAAATTTATAATCGCCTTGTTGAGCAAAGCACAAATAGCATAAGAAAAAGAGATACCACAACAGAAGTTTTGAAAAGAAGTTTTAGAGGAAATATTACCTCAATTAGAAATAAATACACAGGGCTCGCAAAAACTACTACGGAGTTTTGTCGCGTCAAAACTTTTGCTATAGCTATAGCAAAAAAATTAAATTATATGAGCTACGGCTACGTAGCGATAGCTAAAAAAATGAGAGCGAGATAAGAGCAGAGCAAATGCAATTTTTTTCATTTACTACGGCTCTCGTGTGATTTTGATTTTCCTACAATTATGTGATCTGAATTTTATTCATGTGTAGTGTATTCATTCACAATATTTAAATTAAATCAAAGTTTTTAATAAGTAAATCGGAATAACAAATTTTACATAATGGAAACTTATGAATTAATCCTCGTCTTCAAATAAACTTAAATTGTCGATTGCACTATCTAAGTGTGTCAAATTAAGCTTGACAAGAAGTATATTTTCCAAAGTTTCGTGATTTAATCGATTACGGTTATCCGACAACACCAGTTTCAAGGAAGAAAACGCCCGCTCTATTGTTACCTATATGAATTAAGAAATTTAAGTTATTGTTTATTTATAGTTTTTTTTTAGATTAAGTTGCAATATTTACTTGAGTTGGTGGTATAGCAAAACATACTTTGCTTAGGGTATACAGCTCTGGATCGCTTGACTTCCTATCTCTCCGGAAATTCAAAACATTTAAATTAGCTTTCATATACGGCAATTTCAACGTTTCAATCTTTGCATGGACATCTGTTGACTCATTTGGAAGTACCCTGCTAGCATTTAAAAAGTTGTCCAATAGCTCGAAATTATTTTCTTTGATATGTCCAGAGTCCGTATCATCTGAATTAGTTGAAGCTGTTAAATTGGGAATGGGACTGTGATTTTGCTTTGTTCCCACAATGTCTTTAAAAAAATTATAGCCTTTCCTTTTTGTGAGTATTTAAGAATATGATGGAATTTCCGTAATGTAATTGCTCTTCTTGGAACTGTACAATAGTCTTTTGGAGTGGAGCCATAATAGTAATGTACGAATCTATAAAGTCCCATAAAAAATCATCCGCTTTGAAACTTTCGTCATCTGTATTGTTATCCACATTTTCAACAAGGTTTAATATATTTTCTTATAATTGTAAGCTTTGTTACGTCAAGTGCGCAAAGCTGTGCAGTGTGTGCTGCACATCGACATATTTGTATATCACCCACATGAATATTTTCTGTTCTTTCAAAGTAGTCGACTTGTTTCGTGTAGTCACTGTTCTTTTGTTCAATACAGGCTTCGTCGAATTCGTCATCGCTATTGTACATTTCTCAAACAACAAAAAAGATTTCCATACTAAGACTTGATTTTCAACTGATTGTTCCTATGGGAGCTATATGATATAGTAGTTCGATTCCAACCAAATTTGGTCAGTATGTATGAGACCATCTTTTATGCATATTCTGTCAGCTTGGTTGAAATATCTCAAACAACAAAAAAAGATTTTCATACTAAGACTTGATTTTCGACTGATTGTTCCTATGGCAGCTATATGATATAGTAATCCGATTACAATTAAATTTGGTCATAATGTATGCAACTATTTTTTATGCATATTTTGTCAGTTTGGTTGAAATACCTCAAACAGCAAAAAAGTTTTCCATACTAAGACTTGATTTTCAACTGATTGTTCCTATGGCAGCTATATGATATAGTAATCCGATTTCAATTAAATTTGGTCAGTATGTATGGGACCATCTTTTATGCATATTTTGTCAGTTTGGTTGAAATATATCAAACAGCAAAAAAGTTTTCCATACTAAGACTTGATTTTCAACTGATTGTTCCTATGCCAGCTATATGATATAGTAATCCGATTTCAATCAAATTTGGTCAGAATGTATGGGACCATCTTTTATGCATATTTTGTCAGTTTGGTTGAAATATATCAAACAGCAAAAAAGTTTTCCATACTAAGACTTGATTTTCGACTGATTGTTCCTATGGCAGCTATATGATATAGTGGTCCGATCCAAAATCTAAAACAAACTCGATCTGCTTACAATATAGACAAGCCTACATACCAAGTTTGGAGTCTCTAGCTCTTATAGTCTCTGAGATCTAGGCGCTCTTACAGACGGACAGACGGACAGACAGACAGACGGACAGACGGACATGGCTATATCAACTCGGCTGTTGATGCTGATCAAGAATATATATACTTTATGGGGTCTGCCACGCCTCCTTCTGCCTGTTACGCACATTTTTTTTTGTGACAAAGTTAATAGACCCCTTTACTTTTTTAAAGTACGGGGTCTAAATAGAAATCATTAAATAAATAAATACATCGTTATAATTGTTATTTGTGAAGGTGCAGGAGAAATCATTTTTTTTATAATAATTATTCTCATGATGGAATACTTTAAATTTATCGAAAAAACTAAAAGTAGTTCTTTTGCACCATGAGCATAGCGCCGCTACCTTGTTCCGCTCAGTTCACGATGAATCGATAGTTCACATCGAAAACAATCGAAATGACAAACAATGGAAATGACATACGACGAAAACCAAAGCGTGAAATTTTAAGCGCGTGAAGAAAAAAATAAAATTTATAATTGGAAAGTGACAATAAAAGCAACGAAAGCTGTGCAGTGCCACTAGTGGACAACTCCACCATTTTTATCCAGCCTGCGTCAGAGATCGTCTCTAACCTCATTTGACAAACGTGTTGGTTTTTTTCTCACAGGCGAAATTTCTGGTTGTCTCCATCTTTTGTGTGCGGTGAACGATCACGGAGAGCAGTGGGCTCCGTAGGATTTCTAAACACCTGAACAGGAACTCATCGTAAGGAAACGCGCGGGTGCATACATACACTTGGGTATAGCGGCGGCAGTGTCCCGCAGTCCATGATTGCCTTTACGTTCCGTTGCCAGACAAGGAGCTGCGCAGGGCCATTGAGAGTCCGCTCAGCACGCTCAATTCGTATTGGAGATTCTGCCGCATTTATTTCGCATCAGAAAACCTGCACTTGTCGTGCGTTTGAAAATCTACTTGGAAATTTACATTTTGATACCTACCCTCACACATACATGTACACATCCAATTGATTGTAACACATTCAAACACATTCAATTGTCCCTCTAGTGCAGCTGGCGCAGTAACTGTCTTTTCGTCGACCCAGTATTGCTTCTTTTTCGGCGATGCGTCGTGTCGAACATGATTGAAGCCGAACGCTTAACAGAGAGAGAGAGAAGCGTATGCTCTACTGTTCTTTATGAGAGTGTGTGCTCTGTTTTGCTTTTGTTTTTTCCCTTTTCCTTTGTCCAATTTTCGGCTAATATTTTCGGCACGCGTTTGACATTTGATTAAGTTTGATTTGCACAATAATGTGTAAAATAATTTGTTTGGATGAGTGGATTTTAATTTATTGTAATTATTGTAATTTATTGTAAAAGCAAAGGTAAGTGTTGTTATTAATATTAATATGTTGGTTGGAGAATATTGTTCTTATTTCTCTATATTATTTCAGACATCATTCTGGACTCCGCTAGTGGCGAGTTGGAGGAGCTACGCCTCGCCCTTGTTTCTCAGAAAAAAAATTACTTAAAATATAGTTTATTCATGTATTATAGTTAATATAAAATAAATAAATATTAAAAAAATATATTATGAAACTTATGTTATGTGAAATATTTATAAATTGCATGTGGTTGGCATTGCCATCAAAAGAAGCATCTCTCAATGCATACCAAAGAAGCGAACGAGAATCGATAATATCGCTCTCTGCATACCAAAGAAGCGAACGAGAATCGATAATATCTCTCTCTGCATACCAAAGTAGCGAACGAGCGTCACTTATGTTCCCTCCCTGCATGCCAAAGAAGCGATCGAGCGTCACTTATGTTCCTTGCCTGCATACTATTGGGTCGAACGAGAATCGGTTATGTCCCTTCCCTGCATACCATTGCAGCGATCTAGAATGCATACAAAGGCATTGACGGCTTTAGCGGACATCGCCTTGCAAAATACGTCAATCGAACACATTGTGAGGGTATCAAGCGAGAATCGACGGCAGTCACCAAATCGTCGATGAAACGTTGATTCAGAATCTATCCGCTGTACTAGAGGGGTATTGTACATTGTCACACATTCACATACATTCAGTTGTATTATATTATTGACATGAAAATCTGACGTAAAAAACAAATCATAACACTTTTTACTCCTGCTTCGGAACGCTCCGGAAACGCTCCTTAGAGGTGCTGCTTAAGGATTCAGTTTTCAGTCCTATTTCGGAACGCTCCGAAAACGCTCCCAAGAGGTGCTGCTTTAGGAGTCACTTTTAAGAGCGCTCCGAAAACGCTCCTAAGAGGTGCTGGTTTAGGAGTCCCTTTTTACTCATTCTTCGGAGCGCTCCGGATATGGCTAGCTGGGATTCAGTTGTATAATACACACACACATTGTTACTCATTCACACACACATCCCAGCAAGCCAAGTTCAGAGCGCTCGGACTTATGTGTCCGAAAAGAGCCAAGTTTAAGAGCGATTTTGGAGTAAACACATTTTTGAGGGTTTTCGGAGCACATTCAGTGCATGGCTCATAAAACGCACTTCTGTCTGAGTATTTTTGAAGTGGAAGTAGGCAGGTAATCGAAATTAACGGTGCTGAACATAACGGGATGCAGAATCATGCGATATGCAAGATTACAGTCAACTCACGCATTCATTCAGTTGTGCAATTAATTGTGAGAGACAAAGACGTGTTTGCGTAATAATATTTCAAATAAAAACGTGTAACTAATATTTTATATATATTAACGAAACAACAAAACAAAATGAGTGTTCAATGGCCAAGCCGCAATGAGAGTAGAAAGATAATGGATGCGCTGATAGCCAAGAGACGACGTTGCAGTGAGTCTTTGCCATCAGAACTTGGCGTGGTGAATGAGCCAACATCTTCGAATTTCGGGATTAATTTGGAGCAAAATTATATAGAAAATGATGGATACTCCCCTGTACTGCTAGCTGTTTCTCAAATTATGAGCTCCATGAACCATTTTATGTTTTGTGTTCAACCTATAATTACTTATATCCTGCTATTAATTTTCATTGTACTGTACCTAGCATAAGAAAATCTATTATGAGTTTTTTAAAGTAAATTATTTTTAAAATGATTGTTTGTAAATTATTTTTGTTAATGTCTGCACTGCCGTCCACTTCCTTGCTGTGAGTTGGACCATAGCCTTATAAAAAATTGTCCCAACGGGTCGGAGTGCAGACTGTTGTTTGCTCCAATTTTGTATCTTTAGCATTACTGTACTTTGTTAATGTTTTTTTGAAATAATAAATAAATAAATAAAAGATGTCAACGAATATCTTAACTTATTTATTTCTGAACTAAGTGCACTTATATCAACTGGTTTTTTTATAAGACGAATCATTTTGAAATAAAGGTTAGAGCCTTTATTTGCGATGCTCCTGCTAGACCTTATGTTCTTGGGACTAAAAGTCATACCGCATATTTCAGTTGTCTCAAATGTCATCAACAAGGTGAGAGCTTTCAAAGGAGGATTGTATACAAGATTGAAGAAAGTTCACCAAGAACAGATCACCAATTTAGGAATAGAATAGATGCCGAGCATCATAATATTCTACTTCCACTTATGATTGAAGAACTTCCATTAGATATGGTGCGTTAATTTCCGTTTGATTACATGCATACAGTTTGCTTAGGTGTTTTGAAAAGTCTGTTGAATGGTTGGATTAAAATTAGAGGCAAGACTTACTCCCTATCAAAAGAAAATATAAATTTTTTAAACAACAAGCTAATGTCTCTAAAGGCAGATATTTGTAAGGACTTTGCTAGAAAACCAAGAAGTATTTTAGATATGGATAGGTGGAAAGCTGTTGAGTTTAGGCAATTCCTTCTATACACTGGGCCAGTAGTTTTAAGAAAAGTTTTAACAGATAGCCGATATGAACACTTTATTCAATTTAGCATTGCAATAAGAATTTTGCTTAGTGACAAGTATTGCTTGACTAAAAATGTGTGTGCAAAAGAACTTATTCGTAGTTTCATAAGCAAATTGCCAGAGCTTTATGATGAAACATTTCTAAAATATAATTTTCATTGTCTATCGCATTTGGCAGATGAAGTTATATTTTACCAAGAAAATCTACATTCCTTCAGTGCTTTCAAATATGAAAGCTATTTATGCAAAGTAATGCAAATGGGTAAAAAAGGAACGCAAGTTGCTTCTCAAATTTATAATCGCCTTGTTGAGCAAAGCACAAATAGCATAAGAAAAAAAGATACCACAACAGAAGTTTTGAAAAGAAGTTTTAGAGGAAATATTACCTCAATTAGAAATAAATACACAGGGCTCGCAAAAACTACTACGGAGTTTTGTCGCGTCAAAACTTTTGCTATAGCTATAGCAAAAAAATTAAATTATATGAGCTACGGCTACGTAGCGATAGCTAAAAAAATGAGAGCGAGATAAGAGCAGAGCAAATGCAATTTTTTTCATTTACTACGGCTCTCGTGTGATTTTGATTTTCCTACAATTATGTGATCTGAATTCACAATATTTAAATTAAATCAAAGTTTTTAATAAGTAAATCGGAATAACAAATTTTACATAATGGAAACTTATGAATTAATCCTCGTCTTCAAATAAACTTAAATTGTCGATTGCACTATCTAAGTGTGTCGAATTAAGCTTGACAAGAAGTATATTTTCCAAAGTTTCGTGATTTAATCGATTACGGTTATCCGACAACACCAGTTTCAAGGAAGAAAACGCCCGCTCTATTGTTACCTATATGAATTAAGAAATTTAAGTTATTGTTTATTTATAGTTTTTTTTTAGATTAAGTTGCAATATTTACTTGAGTTGGTGGTATAGCAAAACATACTTTGCTTAGGGTATACAGCTCTGGATCGCTTGACTTCCTATCTCTCCGGAAATTCAAAACATTTAAATTAGCTTTCATATACGGCAATTTCAACGTTTCAATCTTTGCATGGACATCTGTTGACTCATTTGGAAGTACCCTGCTAGCATTTAAAAAGTTGTCCAATAGCTCGAAATTATTTTCTTTGATATGTCCAGAGTCCGTATCATCTGAATTAGTTGAAGCTGTTAAATTGGGAATGGGACTGTGATTTTGCTTTGTTCCCACAATGTCTTTAAAAAAATTATAGCCTTTCCTTTTTGTGAGTATTTAAGAATATGATGGAATTTCCGTAATGTAATTGCTCTTCTTGGAACTGTACAATAGTCTTTTGGAGTGGAGCCATAATAGTAATGTACGAATCTATAAAGTCCCATAAAAAATCATCCGCTTTGAAACTTTCGTCATCTGTATTGTTATCCACATTTTCAACAAGGTTTAATATATTTTCTTATAATTGTAAGCTTTGTTACGTCAAGTGCGCAAAGCTGTGCAGTGTGTGCTGCACATCGACATATTTGTATATCACCCACATGAATATTTTCTGTTCTTTCAAAGTAGTCGACTTGTTTCGTGTAGTCACTGTTCTTTTGTTCAATACAGGCTTCGTCGAATTCGTCATCGCTATTGTACATTTGTGATAACATTTTTGAAGTTTTTATCATATTGGCCCCGTTATCCGATGTTATTTATACAATTTGGCTCAGTTTTATTTCGTAATTATCTAAAACAAATATTCAGGGCTGCCAGAGAAATCGCAGCGTTTTAGCGTTTTGCGTTTTCAATAACATGGCTGCTAAGAGTTGACACCTTTTTAGATTAAATTATCCAGGGGTTTGGTTAGCAACTTTTTTAGGTTTGCTATTGCAGAACAATAAGATTTTAATTTTTTGCCGTTTTAATTTAAATAATTTAATTTAATTAAATAATAATTGATTTTATTCAGATGAAAAAAATTTAAAAGGAATTGGCGCGAGAAAATAAAAAATACTCTACAAGTCTTGCAATTTTCCGCCATTAGTCTGGCAACTCCTCGTAACACTTCTTTCACAATTTGCACAATAAATAAAAGGTTTTTTTCGGTAAAACTTGATTTACCTCAAAAGACCCATTTTTTTAATGCTTAATTTAAAGAAAACTGAAGTGGTTCCATATATTTTTTTTTAAAACCTTATTTCAAATTCCGACATAAAATGTGGCATCGCTGACCCTGACTTCGAAAATCTAAATCGGACTAAGTGGCAGCATCGGACGCCAGCTATCTCGTTCCGCAAAAAATTATTTTGCGGATTGTCCTGTGGCACAGCGGTATAAAATTAAAGCAAAATTTTTATGGAACAACTTCAGTTTTCTTTAAATTAGGCAATAAAAAAATCTCTTTTGAGTTTTACCAAACAAAAATCTTTAAATTATTGTGCAATTTGTGAAAACGTTTGTCACGATGTGTTGACAGACTAATGGCAGACAGTTGCTAGAGTTGTCGAGTAATATTTATTTTCTCGCGCCAATTACTTTTAAATTTTTTTTAGCTAAATAAAAACAGCTGTTATATAAAAAAAATTGAATCTTATTGTTCTGCAATAACAAACCTAAAAAAGTTGCTTTCAAGTCTAATATTCGCTGCCACCTGTTATAGTACAGATTTGCATTTGTTGCCATTCAACTGAAAGTTTTTTCCACATTTGTCGGAAATACGAGGGCTGCTATATATATTTCTGGCCTAATAATGAAAATGCGAATATTTATCATCAAAAATTGTTTTATTGTTTTTCAAAGTATTCTCCAGCCTGATTTATACACTTTTGCATGCGCTCAAACCAATTGTCGAAGCACTTTTTCCACTCCGATTGAGACACCTCCAAAACATGGTTTTTGAACGCTTCAACAGCATCTTCTGGGCACGAAAATCGTTGACCACGCATTTTTTTCTTGATGTGCGGGAATAAAAAGAAGTCATTGGGTGCCAAGTCAGGGCTGTACGGCGGATGACCCATCAATTCGACGTTTTGGCCGGTCAAAAAGGCGCTGGTTTGAGCCGATGTGTGAGAGCTCGCGTTGTCATGGTGAAGAATGATTCGTCTTCTCTTGTTTGTTTTTCGAATTTCTCCGAAGACTTCAGGCAAACAAATTGTGGTGTACCACTCAGAATTGACCGTCCTTCGTTGCTCAAGCGGAACAGTCGCCACATGACCAGTTTTGCCGAAGAAACAGGCGACCATTTGCTTCGAAGTGCTTCTTCTACGAACAACTTTCGTTCTATTTGGCTCGACTTCGAAGACCCACACGGTCGATTGTTGTTTTGTTTCGGGCTCATACGCATAGATCCAAGATTCGTCACCTGTGACGATCTTATGAACATCTTTTGAAGCACCGCGATCGTATTTTATCAACATTTCTTTGCACCAATCGACACGAGCCTTTTTTTGAGCGATTGTCAAATTGTGCGGGATCCAACGACAACAAACCTTTTTTACGGTCAGGTGTTTATGTAATATCGAATGTATGCTGGTGGGAGAAATGCCCAAGGATGCCTCTATCTCCCGGTATGTCACATGACGATCTTGCATTATTAGTTCACGCACGGCATCAATGTTCTCTGGCACAACGGACGTTTTTGGACGACCTTCACGGAATTCGTCGTTGAGCGAACTGCGACCACGATTAAATTCGTTATACCAGTTTTTCACGGTGCTATAGGATGGTGCTTGATCGCCATACAAAGACTTAAGTTCATCGATGCTCTCTTGTCTGGATAATCCACGTCGAAAGTTGTGAAAAATGATCGCACGAAAATGCTCACGTGTCAATTCCATTTTTTTAACGGAATTGAATTGTTCAAAGCTCTGTAAGTTTAACAATTCACGATTAAATGACAACACGTTCTGAGTGATGTTATGCTAAAAAATGTCAACCTTTCCAATGGAAATATCAGATTGCATAATCATCTTTTTCATCAAATTTGATGTCGTGCAATTTTAAATGCTTCTTTAAATTAAAAACAGGATCCTTTTTCAATACTCGACAACATTTTTTGCATTTAACGTAGTCGTCATGACTCTCATCGAAATATTTAAATATGTTGAAAGTTTTCTTCTTTGGTGCCATGTTTACGCATTTAATCAATTAGTCGAATTCAGGGTGATATTTTTTTATAATTATTAATTTTTAATTTTTTTTTAGTTTTGACTGTCTTGTACGCGTCTACACTCTTAGACTGCTCCACCGGTAAAGGATGACTTCTCATTTGTTATCTTACTTGTAAATTTTTTCTCTCATACTTGTCACTGTCTTTTAGACCTGTCAGTGCATATTTTCAACACTAAACAATGAACAACACTTTTGGGCCATAATCGGCCCAATCCAATCCTTACCTCACACCTTGCTTTAAGTGGTAATTCTGGTAGTACAGCATAAGACAACCCTGTTACATAACTGTCTTTATTGGTAATTAACGGTTAAAATAACAATGCATTTCAAAACAGAGATTAAAAAAAAGATCACAGAATTGTAGGAAAATCAAAATCACACGAGAGCCGTAGTAAATGAAAAAAATTGCATTTGCTCTGCTCTCATCTCGCTCTCAGTTTTTTAGCTACCGCTACGGCTACGCTATGAGGTATAAAATATTCAGAATCGCTTGTTCTTAATGAAATGCCGAGTGTTCACAATGTAACAGACATTTCTCAAAAAGGTATTATTCTTAATTCTTCGTCACCAGCTTCCATAATTGTCATTTCCATTATCCATAATGAATGACTTCTCCGAATCATTTTTAAATATAAACACCCAGTTAGTGGAATCGTCAACACCGGCGAATGAAGTTGAGTCGCCTGGAGCAACCTATACCCAGTTGACGTCCAGCTATGCATATCCGTCCAGTAAGTATAATTATATAAACACATTTTGAATGAGAGTAAGCTTAGTTAATTTTTACCTTTCCAGATTTGATGCAGGTAATGTACGACCAGCTGCTAAAATTAAATAAAAATGAAGAGGTGCTGCTTGTGGAAAATAAAGGTATAAAAGTATAACCTTAAAATTTAAAAATAATAACTGAATCATATTATTTTAGATCTTAAAGAACGCTTAATTAAATTGGAAGCTGAAAATCAAAAGGTCCAAGCTCGCATATTAACTGAGGTCATAGCACAACGAAAACTTATGCATGGAAATAAGCCATGTTTGTTGCCACCACCAAAGCCGTTCAACAAAATTGAAGATCTTCAAAAGTTTGAGGAAGATCTTTTTAACTCTGCAGAATTGAGTGAACAACTGGTAAGTCTAACTATAATCGTCCTTGATTATCGCCAAAATAATGCAATTGTCTTCTTTCTGGTTTATCTAAATTTTTTTTATTTTTAGGAGGAAGACATTTTTAACTATAACATTTCTGATCCTGCAAAATATATACGCACAATCTGGCGGAAAACTGTTATGGACGAAGTTGCTGTAAGCTATTCGTGGAAGGGGACCAACAAAAAAAAGTGTATTCTCAACATGGCAATTACAACTTCTCTTCGAAGTAATTTATGGATTTGATAAATTTTTGTCTTTCATATATTTGTAATTTTTGTTTAATGATCGTTTTTGCAAACCTTTTCCTCAGTTTCTAAATTTATGTTTTTGTCACCCTGTTAGGCGCTTTCAATCGCAAATTTTCTGTCGACGAAAAGCAACTCGCCTTAATATGCAGCAAATGGTTTCAAACTGCCAATGACAGAATTAAATACTATAAGAAAACAAAAAAACAGTAAAACAATAAAAATTAAGAATGTAAATATTCATATAAAAGATTAAATTTAAGAATATAAAATTGAAATGCAGACTTATTTCTTAATGAAGGTGTTTATGTTTTGATTCTCAAACTCGACTGAACTCCCGAGCCAGCGATTGCATGCGCTTTTATAGGCCCAAGCCGTAGGACTAACGGCACATGCGCTCACTGCTCACTCAACGATGCTCGCTCACTACTCGTCAGGCTAACGGTGCCTGCGCTCAGCTTGATCTGAGTTAACTGTGCGCAAACCATGGGCGTAGCTCACTCGAAATGCTGTGGGGCACAAATATTGTTCCTCACACTCTCCTCTTTCTTCGGGAAACGAATAAGAGTGGCAGCAAGGTAAATTCTCTTCTAGCCAATTTTTCAACCGTGGGAGCGAGCCTCGATACATAAGGATGTAATGTGATATTTATATACCATATACATATATGTGAAATTTTGTGTCGTAAATGCACTTAGGGAAATAATTAAATGCATTTGCGGTTCTTAAGTCCCGCGAAAAGACACTTTTGCTTATGGGCCAGAGCCGACTCGAACCCTGGTCTCCCGTTTTGCAGCGGGCGGCTCTACACTGAGCGCCACGGCCGGCAGCCACTGAATGCAGCGACAATAACAATTGCATGGCCCCGGCCCTTGAATTGTTTGAGATCACTCGCTTTGCACTTTGAACCGCCGTTATTTCGATGCTTCTGAGCGCTTGTTGAATGTGCACAGTATGCCGAGTTGTATTTTCTCGTAGTGAAAATAATTCCTGTGTATTCATATGTTTCTCATGTGTTGTCCCTTGTGCGCGTTTTCCATATCCGTGGTGCTCCCTCGATGCTATGCTCACATGTGAACATATATACACATATACATACATAATCTATTGTAACCCGAATATATATACATATATATATATATTTTCCCCCATTTTCGACCAAAAAAAAAAAGTAATCATGCTCTGTGCGGCTTGTTTCTGTTAAATGTATCTGGCTGGTTTCTGTATCATTTGTAGTTCCCGTGTGTGTTTGTGGCCGATTTCCATATTTCATGCTATAAATAAATTTCGTTGCGTGTTCATCGCATTTGTCCCACTACCATGTGCTTTCCTATTGGCTGGTCTCAAAACTAGACTACACTAAACAACATAAAATCAACATAATTTTGTCCAGAAAATAAAATGTTTTTTTAATCTCTCGATTTATGATTCGCTTTGTCTTAAATCCTATCATGTTTCTTGTTGTGTGTATGTTTGTATGGTGGTGGGGCGGCCACGTTAGGAATTAGGTTAAAAAAAAAATTGTTTGCCAAAATAAACAATTTTGATATTTTTTTTCCCTTATATCTATGTTCGTAGTGAACGTGTTTTCCTGGCGCTTTAATTTTTTTGTCCAAGTGGGCGTGGTCAAATTAGGGTGGTCTCAGAAACTAAATTTTTTTTGATTTTTTTTTTAATTACCCCGTGACTGATCTGATCGTTAACCTGCTTGTTGTGCTCCTCCTGCATGCTGGTATTTTCCGGGTAGTATGCGCTGTTTACTCGATTCGTCGTTGTTCATCACGAATCGGTGCTCAGTGATCGGTGGTGCTCCTGTCATGACTGGTAATGCGGCTCTTTCCTACCGCAAGAGATTTTCTATAGCCGCATCCGCCTGTAAGAGTTCACAGCTCGTTCCGATGTTGATCGTGTGTCCTTGTTCCCTTGATTAGGTTTGTTCCCGTGTTGTTGCTTGTTCCTGTGTTACTTGTTGCTGTGTTACTTATTCCCATGTTACTTGTTCCGGTGTGACTTGCTCCTCTGTTACATGTTTCGGTGTTCCTCGTTCAGGTGTGACTTGTTCTGGTGTAACTTGTTCCCATGTTTCTTGTTCCGGTGTGACTTGTTCTGGTAATACTACATCTGCCAACCGCACCTGCCCCTGAGCTGCTCCCAGTTCAAATTCCTCCTCACACAACGTCACCGCTGGTTCCTCGCTCGTTTTTCCGGTGTCGATGGTAGCGTTGTAGGAGTTGTTGTCGATCTGAACTGTTGCCGGCAGGCGGTGGTCCTCGGTCCTCAAAGCGCAGACTGAGTCTGTGGAGCTGCTTCTATCGGCATCCACTCGCTCCTGGTAGCTGAACGCCGTCTGTCGTTTCCCGAACGGCAGCATTGGACTGTGCGAACTCCGATTCGCCCACACATCCAGCAAAATAGCAAGCTCTCGTTTTGGCACTCCCTCGCCCAGTGGCCTTCACGCCCACATCTCCTGCACGCCTGTGTTGGATTTGGTACGTGTGTTGGCGGTTCTGCAAATGCGCTCGGTTCTGGCTGCGGCTGTGTCCTGGCATGCTCGGCCCAGCGGGAGCACGGGGTGCTATTCTCCGTTGTCCTGGAGTCCTCTATTGTCATAAATCGTGATCGATTTTGGCGAGTGTGTTGCCGGAGTTTCTCCCTGTCACGCTCTAATTCCTCGAATTCCTCCGCCAGCTTCATCAACTCGATCAGATTGCTATTTTGATAGGCACGTGCAAACGCTCGGAAGTCAGGGAGGCTGTTGTTGTAGATATGCTCTCGTTCCCGCTCCTTGGAAAATCGGAGTGGCCGTAGCAACGTCTGCATCTCTACCAAATACCTTTTGAATGGTTCGTCGATGCCCTGCTTCCGTTGAGTGACTTCATCTAACAGCTTTGAGAAGTAGTTCCAAAGGAAGGAAAAACTGCTGGAAGCTAGTTACGAAGGATACCCATGTCCTCCAGTATTCATTGTTTGCAATGTACCACTTAAGAGCTGTGCCCTTAAGAAGCTCTGGCATTGCTCGTGGTACAAGATCCAGGTCCAGTCCATATGTTTCCGCAGACCATTCAACCTGTTTCTGCTAGGGACGTCGTCGATCCTATTCACATCTGGGCTTTTCGATGCTGAATGACCGGGTGTCCTGAATGGAGAATTTCTCCCGTGCTTCTCTGGTTTTGCCGAAGCGTCTATTCGTTCGGCGTAGGGAGCGTGTCCCTCGTTGTCTTCGACCCACTCGCCGAACTCCTTTCGCATGGCGTCGCCTGTGCCTATTGACTCGGATCTTAAATTCGCTACCAGATTGTAGCAGCTCCTCCCTCTTCGAGGTTGTATGTCCACGTCCTAACCCATTTTGAAATTCTTTGCATGGGTATTCCTTGAGCCGCAAATTCGCTCCATTTGTAGAGATTCGCAAAGCCCCACGTTGGGCGCCAGTTGTAACGATCCTTTAGGCCGGGCTAACTCGGTCGGCGATGTTAGGCTCGTGCAACGAATTTATAGTTGCAGTCCTTTGCGAAATAAATAATAACTCAAACAGAATTCAATTTCAATGGTTTTTATTGTGCGGCTCTTGGCCGACTCTTTAACTTTAATCTTATTATAAGGATTAGCTGGGTTGTTGTTGTTTGTCTGCCTGTCCTCGTCGTCGTCTTCCGGGATCCTTCCCTGGGGTTCCACGGCTTCTCTCGTCTCGTGATCGGCTGATGAACGGGTCCTGCGTCAGCGAGGATTGATGAACGGATGTCCTGCCAGAGCAAGGACTGCTGAGTTAATCCTGCGGCAGCAAGGATCGCTGAATGTCCTGCCAGAGCAAGGACTGCTGAGTTAATCCTGCGGCAGCAAGGATCGCTGAATGTCCTGCCAGAGCAAGGACTGCTGAGCTGATCCTGCGACAGCAAGGATCGCTGAATGTCCTGCCAGAGCAAGGACTGCTGAGTTAATCCTGCGGCAGCAAGGATCGCTGAATGTCCTGCCAGAGCAAGGACTGCTGAGCTGATCCTGCGGCAGCAAGGATCGCTGAATGTCCTGCCAGAGCAAGGACTGCTGAGTTAATCCTGCGGCAGCAAGGATCGCTAAATGTCCTGCCAGAGCAAGGACTGCTGAGTTGATCCTGCGGCAGCAAGGATCGCTGAATGTCCTGCCAGAGCAAGGACTGCTGAGTTGATCCTGCGACAGCAAGGATCGCTGAATGTCCTGCCAGAGCAAGGACTGCTGAGTTGATCCTGCGGCAGCAAGGATCGCAGAATGTCCTGCCAGAGCAAGGACTGCTGAGTTGATCCTGCGACAGCAAGGATCGCTGAATGTCCTGCCAGAGCAAGGACTGCTAAGTTAATCCTGCGGCAGCAAGGATCGGCGAATGTCCTGCGATAGCAAGGACTGCTAAGTTAATCCTGCGGCAGCAAGGATCGGCGAATGTCCTGCGATAGCAAGGACTGCTAAGTTAATCCTGCGGCAGCAAGGATCGGCGAATGTCCTGCGATAGCAAGGACTGATGACTTGATGATTCTTACCCGATGTGCACTCTCGCGATTCTCAAACTCGACTGAACTCCCGAGCCAGCGATTGCATGCGCTTTTATAGGCCCAAGCCGTAGGACTAACGGCACATGCGCTCACTGCTCACTCAACGATGCTCGCTCACTACTCGTCAGGCTAACGGTGCCTGTGCTCAGCTTGATCTGAGTTAACTGTGCGCAACCCATGGGCGTAGCTCACTCAAAAAGCTGTGGGGAACAAATATTGTTCCTCACAGTTTAAGTTTCTACTTATTTTTTATTTTGTTTATTTTTAAGTCAAATCTATATATATAAAACTCTTTGTCCTGACTGACTGACAGACTGACTCACTGACTGACTGACTCACTGACTGAGAATCAATGTGTAGCCCAAACGGTAAAAGATAGAAAGCTGAAATTTGCACACAACATAGATGAGATAATTTCATCGTGCAATAAGACGGCGTTTTGCAAAATTCGACCTCTAAGTGGGTCAAAATCGAGGTCAAAGGTCACAGAATTGCTTAGTATGAAAAACTTTTTTGTTTTTTAAGATATATCAACCAAACTCACAGATTGTATGTTTGGGACTGTCTTTTACATTCTGACCAAATTTGGTCAAAGTCGGATGACTATATCATAAAGCTGCCATAGGAACAATCGGAAGAAAAATAACCTTTAGTATGAAAAACTTCTTAGTTTCTCAAAATATCTCAATAAAACTCACAGATAGTACGTCTGATACTATCTGTTACATTCTGACCAAACTTGGTTGAAATCGGATTACCATATCATATAGCTGCCATAGGAACAATCGGATGCAAAATAACCTTAAGTATGAAAAACTTTTTTGGTTCTTAAGATATATCAACCAAACTCACAGAAAATATGTTTGGGGCTGTGCCCTTTAGAAGCTCTGGCATTGCTCGTGGTACAAGATCCAGGTCCAGTCCATATGTTTCCGCAGACCATTCAACCTGCTCCAGAAACTCCAGCGGCTTTGAGATTACGTCGAACTTAAAGCTCCACTCTCGGACTTGCTTCGCGACCGCTGCATAATCCCGAACTGGGTTCCTTTCTAGATTTGTCTTATGATCTGTGTTTTTCTGGTTTTGTGGGAAGGTCGATGAAGTTCCCCAGGGAGCTCTCCGTTCCTCCCGCTTCTGGTCTTCTAATCGACGTGCCCCCTCACTTGTTGAAGCAAAATCCATTTTTGCTAGGGACGTCGCCGTCCTATTCACATCCGGGCTTTCTATGTGAATGCCGGGTGTCCTGAATGAAGAATTTCTCCCGTGCTTCCTTGCCAATGCGTCTATTCGTTCGGCGTGGGGAGCGTGTCCCTCGTTGTCTTCGACCCACTCGCCGAACTCCTTTCGCATGGCGTCCACTGTGCCTGTGAGCTCGATCTTAAATTCGCTACCATATTGTAGCAGCTCCTCCCTCTTGAGGTTGTATATCCACGTCCTAACCATTTTGAAATTCTTTGCTATATTTATTCGCAAAGCCCCACGTTGGGCGCCAGTTGTAACGATCCTTTAGGCCGGGCTAACTCGGTCGGCGATGTTAGGCTCGTGCAACGAATTTATAGTTGCAGTCCTTTGCGAAATAAATAATAACTCAAACAGAATTCAATTTCAATGGTTTTTATTGTGCGGCTCTTGGCCGACTCTTTAACTTTAATCTTATTATAAGGATTAGCTGGGTTGTTGTTGTTTGTCTGCCTGTCCTCGTCGTCGTCTTCCGGGATCCTTCCCTGGGGTTCCACGGCTTCTCTCGTCTCGTGATCGGCTGATGAACGGGTCCTGCGTCAGCGAGGATTGATGAACGGATGTCCTGCCAGAGCAAGGACTGCTGAGTTAATCCTGCGGCAGCAAGGATCGCTGAATGTCCTGCCAGAGCAAGGACTGCTGAGTTAATCCTGCGGCAGCAAATATTGCTGAATGTCCTGCCAGAGCAAGGACTGCTGAGTTAATCCTGCGGCAGCAAGGATCGCTGAATGTCCTGCCAGAGCAAGGACTGCTGAGTTAATCCTGCGGCAGCAAGGATCGCTGAATGTCCTGCCAGAGCAAGGACTGCTGAGCTGATCCTGCGACAGCAAGGATCGCTGAATGTCCTGCCAGAGCAAGGACTGCTGAGTTAATCCTGCGGCAGCAAGGATTGCTAAATGTCCTGCCAGAGCAAGGACTGCTGAGTTGATCCTGCCAGAGCAAGGACTGCTAAGTTAATCCTGCGGCAGCAAGGATCGCTGAATGTCCTGCCAGAGCAAGGACTGCTGAGTTGATCCTGCGGCAGCAAGGATCGCTGAATGTCCTGCCAGAGCAAGGACTGCTGAGTTGATCCTGCGACAGCAAGGATCGCTGAATGTCCTGCCAGAGCAAGGACTGCTGAGTTGATCCTGTGACAGCAAGGATCGCAGAATGTCCTGCCAGAGCAAGGACTGCTGAGTTGATCCTGCGACAGCAAGGATCGCTGAATGTCCTGCCTTAAGATATATCAACCAAACTCACAGAAAATATGTTTGGGGCTGTCTTTAACATTCTGGCCAAATTTGGTCAAAGTCGGGTTACTATATCATATAGCTGCCATAGGAACAATCGGACGCAAAATAACCTTTAGTATGAAAAACTTTTTTGTTTCTTAAGATATTTCAACCAAACTCACAGATTATATGTTTGGAGCTGTCTCTAACATTCTGGCCAAATTTGGTCAAATTCGGGGCGGAGCCCCCTAGTATTATATAAATTTGTTAATGCGGACTACTAAGGACCTTCTTTTCAATTTTGCGGGCGAAGCGAGCAGAGGACGGACCCCCTTATATTTTATTAATTTGTTAAACCGGACAACTAAAGAAGTTCTTTTAAATTTTTGCGAGCGAAGCGAGCTGCGGGTTGGCGAGCGAAGCGAGCAGTTTAAGTTTGTTAAGCTGGAAAACAAAAGACCTTCTTTTCAATTTTGCGAGTGTAGCGAGCGGGGGTTGGCGAGCGAAGCGAGCAGGGGGCGGAGCCCCCTAGTATAATATAAAAAACTAAACTTTAAACTTTTTTTTTAATTAATCTGCACTCCAATATGCGTCCGAAAAGAACCTTTCAGGAGGTTGTTTAAGTGCCTGGAAAAATAACTTTTATGTGTCTTTTCTGAGGTTTTTAATCCTTCATTGGGAGGGTGAAAGCACTTATATCTGTGTCAGAAAAGAGTCAGATTAGACTCAGAAATCTTCCACATTAATGCGACCGTTTTCATAGAAAAAAACGCTCATTTCGGACTCTTTATTGGGCACATTATGACAGTGAATGCTCATAAAACAGTGTCCGAAAAGTGTCAGAAAACACACATATTGCTTGCTGGGATCATGCAATCATAACCCACATACATACACACAATCATCACACACTCACGATTGTAACATACATTCATACCTTGCATAAATTGTGCAAATTTAAGCTGCAATATTGCGGCCACGGCGTTTCAAATTTAGCCTTTTAATTTGATTTAATATTTAGATTTATCTTGCATTATTTTTTTTTCATTTCATCATTTAATTTTGATAAAGTTTATTTTTCCTTTCTTTAATTTTCTTTTTGATTTGCTCTTACCTTTCCTTTTTTTGTTTACTATTTTGTTTCTGTAATCTCTACTTCATGCACATTCTCTCTGCATTCATACATATTCACACACACTCATACTCACGTCATTAAGTGAAATAAAATAAATATAAACAGAAGAAAATATATCCAATCAGAGTGTTTAAATTTTAGGGATTACATTTAGGGACATTGTTGTGGCACAGGTGTATATGTATGATATTCTTGTTCTTTTTCCAAACAACATACAGCTACATGCGACCGAGTTCGTCGGGGCTTGAATATTTGACTTGAATATTTGTACATTTACATTTTTTGCCACATTCTTGATTTAAATTCACATAAGGCCGTTCGATAACATTTTTTTTATCGAAACGGATAAAGCGACATAGAATAGGATAAAATAAAATATTAATCTCTAATAAAATAAAATGCAGTTAAAAAAAATAAATTGCTTAAAATATGCGAAAGAGTAGAGGGAATAATAAATAAATGAATAAGAGGAGATAGAAGAGCGTGGTTGGATGGGTGTAGAAGGAGAGCATACCATCTGGCTCTCCTCGATTGGGCATCGATAGCCGATAGTTCCCTACCGATATATGCTTCTCATTTATCGTTGAATTCGTGGTTTCTTATTTCCTTGTCCTGTCTTAAATTTATTTTTGTAACGTCACAACCGAAGCCCGCACAAAACCCAGCCCATTTTCCCTGAGCGCAGCCGGCTCTAATGAAGACAGGGTGCGTGGTAGAGGTCGTGTTGAACTGTTCGTTACAAATTAATTAATTTAACAAACCTGTATCTCTTCTTTAGCGACTCTATTTTTTTTTTTTACTTCCAGCGCAGTCAAATCCATTCCAAATTCGGACATCTTGTTAGCCATTTCAGAATAGACGTGCACATTTTTTCTGGCCCCGCGCAGATCAGCCATGCTCTCATCCCAAGTTTCTAAAAAAAGAGTTTCCAGCCCCTCGGTCCATCTCTTGCGCTTCCTTGTGTTATCTTTTTCCTCTATTTTAAATAGAAATTATTATAAAAATATTACATACAAAAATTTACAATTATTAAAATATTCATACTTGCTGCGCTCATTATTTTGATTTGAACTGTCACTTTTTTGTGATGGCAAATCGATTAATTATCAATTTTGACCAGAGCTACCACTTGATTTTGTCAAAAATAGGCCGGTTTTGACGCCGGTATCAAATACCGGCACGCCGTAGAGCCTTTATTTTTGAACCTAACTGTCAAATTTTGTAAGGTAAGGCTTTTTTTCGTTACGGCCTATAAACCAAAAGCAATAACTGCATAAGGCCTGTCTCCAGCACTGCGAAGTTTTTATGTTAGGAATTTGCTATTTATTTCGTGTGCGTGGAGCATAAACAAAACAGTGTGCCCAAATACGTAAAACGTGTGACGATGTACCTAAAACGTGCATGGTCACTCTGTCGAATCAGCTGTGTTTTGTAACAGCGCCAATTTTGAAAGTTCAACTAATTAAAAAAAAATTTAAAAAATGAAGTCTGACGATGAAGTGATTGTGTTAATGGCGGCATATATTGTTGCAAAAACAGTTTGATATAACTTTTTGGTTTTGCGCACAGTTTTTTCTTTCATTATTTCAATCGACAGTAGCGAAATAATTGTCGGCAATATATTCCTGAGCTGTGCATCAGCTGTTCTCTCGTTCCACAAAAGCTGTCGATAGGCCATTAATCGATATTTATTTGTGGATTTCGTTCAAGTTGCTGGATACTCAAGCAACGAAATCGAAAACGAAAAGTTTCTGCCTCAGTTTTTTTTATATGAAGTTTGACAGAAACTTTTATTTTCCGCGGTGGTGGATACCATGCTATAGGCGCAGCACCAGCACTTTTGTGTTTATATGTATGTGTGCGTATATGCGCCACACCGTGTGTGTGTGTATTGGTGAATGCGCCCGTTCGTCTCCGTGTGTGTGTTTTTTAGATTCTTTATTTTCCACATTTAAACTTTAAAGCTAAATAATAATATAAGATATAAACATAAAAAAGGTCCACATCCCTGCGGTACAGCCGAAGAGCATAGCTTCGCAAGGACAAATATCTTCCTATGTTATCTCCCTTTTCTGGCGCTCACATCTGCGGAGCTCTTTCATCGTGATAGCTGCAAAGTTGTTAAATGCCGTCCAGAATCCAGCATCTTCAAGCATCTTCTCAACCAGGTTTCTGGGTGTAAGGACATGACCAGCAGATCGCCATAGGTCGGTTCTCAGACGGTCAAATCGCCCGCATGCAAAGATGACGTGCCCTGCACCCTCTGTCGCATTTCCACACCACCAGCGGCCAGCGGCCAAGATCTGGAATGAGACGGTGTGTCCACCGACCCTTTTCTGCGACATCCCAGCGGCTTTGCCATTCTCTAAGGCTTCCGTCTCTTGACAGCTCTCGGGCAGCCTTCTTATCGGTGCCAGCCCGGATGGCTTCTGCCACCGACTTCTCCTCAGCAACTAGGATGTCTATTGGAATTACTCCTGCGATGACAAGTGCTGCATCATCCGAAATTGTGCGAAATCCACAGCATATTCGCAGCGCACAGAGACGATGAATGGATTTGACTCCCTTGGCGTAGCTTGGAATCTTAATTCCATCTGCCCAGATTGCTGCAGCGTATGTAATAGCTGAGCGGACGACGCTTGTAAGCAACAGTCTTCTCTCTTGCTTTGGTCCACGGGTGTTCAACATTATGCGAAACAGTGCTCGACTGGTGTTGGCAGCTTTCTCTTGCGCGTAGGAAAGGTGCTCCCGGAAGCATAGCCTGGTGTCGATCATTACGCCGAGGTAACGAATAGCTCGTTTTGTAGAAATATCTTGCGTACCGACTCGAATGTGTGCAGTCTCCACAGCTGACCTTGTGCTAACGAGTACCGTGTGTGGGTGTGTAATAGTGTAGGCAAATGCAAGTAAAGCTAAGGGCAGACTGCAGACTGTACCCGTCCGGCACAGTTGTGTGTGTGTGAGCTTTACTTGCTTATCCAAAATTGAGAGAGAGCCGGCACACTACATGTGTGTGTGTTTTTGTTTTTTTTTTATTAAGAAAAATATAAATAAGCATAACAATGTTAAAAACGAGAAGACAGAGTAGAATTAAGGATAGATGAAAGATTTAAGTTTTGTAGGATCCAAACTGCGGGACCGCCAGAAAGCATCACTTCGCAGACCGAATGTCGGCTAATGCCGCTTAGTTTCCTGCTACGTAGCGCTGCCTCTCCCTACGACGTAGCTCCATCATTATGTGAGACACCAGGTTGGAGATGCTTATTCATACGGCCTCGTCAGCGATCATGTGTGCCACGAGGTTCTCTGGGGTCAAGTATAACCTGCCTAGTTCGGATTGGGCCCGTTCTTCTGAGAAGAGAGGGCACATAAAAATGGAGTGCTCGGCATCTTCAACAACTCCTTGTCCACAATGCTCGCAAAATGGGTCCGCGGCATGCTTAAAGCGGTGTAGGTATGCCTTGAAGCAGCCGTGCCCCGTTAGCAGCTCCACTAGATAGAAATTCATCTGGCCGTAGCGGCGAGTCAGCCAGGTTTTTAAGTTGCTGATTAGCCGGCGAGTCCATCTTCCATAACTTGTGTTGTTCCAGAGAGTTTGCCATTGGGATATCGTGTTGTCTCGAAGAATTCTCTTCGCAGAGGTGCCGCTCTGCCTTTCAGCAGCCAGTAACGTGAGGGGGATCATCCCCGCAACCACCAAGGAAGCGTCTTCTGATACAGTCCGGAAACAAGTGGCCACCCGAAGAGCGCAGCGTCGATAGACAGCTTTGCATTCCCTGCTGTAAGATGGAACATTCATAGCTGAAGCTCAAATCGCAGATCCATACAATATGGTTGAGGAACACTTGCAATAAGCATTCTGCTTCGTTCTTTTGGTCCTCTAGTGTTGGCCATCATTCGACTTATGGCAGATGCCGCGGTCGATGCTTTTTGACTGATGTGCTCGAGGTGGTGCTTATAAGTTAGCCGATGGTCCAACATTATGCCCAGGTATCTAATGGCGGGTTTAGATTCAATGATGACTGAACTAACTCTTACCATTGCCTTCTCTACGATCTTCCTGCTGCTTATCAGTACGACTTCTGATTTGTGCTGTGCCAGTTCAAGGCCGTTTTGGGACAGCCAAGATATGACCATATCAATGGCGGAACTGCAGTTTGTCGTGACCTGCTCAAGCTTCTTGCCAGTTGTGACAAGAGCGATGTCATCTGCAAAGCCAATAATGGTATTGCCATCTGGGAGGTTTTAGTCTAAGGACACCGTCGTACATTACATTCCAAAGTGTCGGCCTGAGAACTGATCCTTGGGGGACTCCTCCACTGATTCTGACTTGGTGCTGCCCCTCCTCCGAGTCATATAGGAGCACTCTGTCTTGAAAATAGTTGGCAATCAGCTGTACAAGGTAACCAGAAATGTTTCTGGCAGCAAGTGCTTCAAGGATGCGAGTCCAATTTGCAGAATTGAATGCATTTTTTGACATCCAAAGTGCAAACGAGGCAGTACTGCTTGGATCCACCGGCCCATCTTGTGCCCTGGATGGCTCGACTGGCTATGTCCGTAACAGCTCGGATGGCGTCTGTCGTGCTGCGTTGCTTCCGAAAGCGAAATTGTTGGTCAGAAATGCCCTGCATCATGGCCAGCTCGTCCTCTAATCTGCTACATATGAGCTTCTCAAGGATTTTTCCCATGGTATCCAGCATGCATAGGGGTCGATAAGCCGATGGATCGTCGAGGTCCTTGCCTGGTTTTGGGATAAGAACTAGGCGCTGAATCTTCCACCTTTGTGGCACATTGCCTTCCAGGATGCATTTGTTGTAGAGATCAGCAAATATATCTGGATGCGCCGCGATGATATGCTTAAGAGCTGCGTTTGGAATTCCATCCGGGCCAGTGGCTTTGGCAGTCCATTGTCTGGCGGTGTATAAAACTGCCATGGGACCGCAATTGGCGGTTGTGGCGGGAAGAGGACATTTACTATCCCACTAAGTTGAGCAGCGCATGTGGGCATCGGTTGCCGCGCTAGTTTGCCCATGACTGATTTGTAGGCAAGTCCAAATGGCTGTGCATCAGCAGCATCGCAAAGCTCTTGGAAGTGTCGAGCTTTGCTGCGCTTGACAGCATTCTTGAAGGCTGTCCGTTTAGCTCTGTACAGTCAAGTGAGCGATTCGTGATCTGCCGAAGCTCTATGCCGTTGACATAGTCGCCTTGCTGCATTGCATTGTCTACGTGCTTCGGCGATTTCGTCGTTCCACCAAGCTACCGGCCTATGCGGGTTTGCCATCTCTTCGAACTTTCACCATGGATGCGTCGCAGGCGCTAGTAATGGCGTCTGCTAGCATGTCAGCAGAATGATTGGCGCTGCCGGTAAGATTGAGTCCGCGCATTGTGGATAGCGAAACTTCGGGGTTTAAGGTGTCCGTTTTATAGCAAGTGCGGATGGTTGTGGGTCGTGTCTGTCTGGTTCTAGCCATGCTGGGCTCCGTTATTATTGAAAAATGGTCACTAT
The DNA here is from genome assembly GCA_037043495.1 of Drosophila recens. NCBI lineage: Eukaryota > Metazoa > Arthropoda > Insecta > Diptera > Drosophilidae > Drosophila > Drosophila recens. The sequence continues at coordinate 24,825 of JBAMBJ010001136.1, read as the reverse complement.
GCGTGTTAGCCTGGCCGCGGCTTGTATGGAGTTTTTCAAGTTGGCGATATCAATGAGCGCCGGGCTGAAAAATATTCGTTTTCACCCCTAGAATACACCTGCAAAATTTGAGCCCGATCCGAGTTCATTTGATCGACCCAAAAACGGGTCAAAGGTCACCCCAAGCCATTTGTATGAAAAAAATCAGTTGTTGTATGGAAAACTTTTTTGTTTATTAAGATATCTCTACGAAACTTACATGCTAATATTTTATTACTATATACATTTTGGCAAAGTTTTATTGAAATCGGACTACTATATCTTATAGCTTCCATAGGAACAATCGGGTGAAAATCACCTTTAGGAAGAACAACTTTTTTGTTTCTGGAGATATCTGAACCAAACTCACAGATTGTATGCTTAGGACTGTCTCCTACACTCTGACCAAATTTAGTCAAAATCGGACTACTATATCCTATAGCTTCTATAGAAACAATCAGGTGAAAAATTAGTTATGTGACACACATTTTTGTGTCTATTTTTGTATGTTATTATGGTAAATACATTTCGACCCAATTTATTCAATATCGGATTACTACATCCTATAGCTTCCATAGGAACAATCGGGTGGAAAATGAGCTTGGTATAAGATTTCTTAAGAGATTTTTTAGACAAATTAAAAAAAAATACAAATTTTATTTTATTTAATATATTTTCAATGCTCAGATTTATTTCTCTTATTTAATAAGGACATTAAAAGTAAATCACAGAGATACATAAAAATGAAAATGATTTTAGAATTTAACTCAATTCGGACTTCTTATGGCTCGGATGTTTTTGTTTATAGAGATCAACAACTTGTAAAATGAGCTGTGCCTCTCCCTCATCGCGTGTTAAAATTCTTCTGTAATCTTTCATAAACTTTACTCTACACTCAGCAACATCATTGACTAGACAAAGGTTCTTGAAAAACCTAGAAGCACTTTGATAATTCTCATTACCATTCTATTCGGAAGGGTCAACCCCGAGGAAATCAGCTTGAAGCTCGAAACTGGACAAAAGATTTGTAGTTTTGTATGACACAAAATGCACAAAATGCAAAGGCTGCATTTTATAATATTTTTGACGTCAGAAATTTGTTTATAATTATTAAATGGCACTGCAGGCTCCATTGCTTTAAGTCTTTTAACCATATTTCTTTTTTCTTGTATCGGTACTTGATCAAAAAATGCTAAGCCCACTACATCAGGTGTTAAGTACCACAAGTGATTTTTTATTTTATTAGCAATTGGCCGTGTTCACCAGAACAAATCGACAACAGAAAATCGATGAAATTTGCACGATTATTCTGGTGAAGTGCATTGATTAGCAATCATGATTTCAAATTTTGTGATTTATGATGACTGAAAATTCATCACCAAAATAGTACGCTGAAATTCTGTGATTGTGATGCTATGTTATCGAACAAACAAAATACATGATTACTGATTGATTAGTTCTTGTGAACGCGGCCATTGATTCGTCTCGAATGTTGGAAATGGAAGATTTTAAAACTATAAATGGCCTTTGCCATAAATCTTGCATGAGATGTCGCCCCACAAGTCCGAAAAGCACCAACATTTTCGCCAAGAAATACCACTGTCAGCTCTAAAAGCTCATTGTAGTCGCTAGGAATCTGTGGAAGCTTAAGCTTTGCTCGACAAAACTCTTTGAGATCTTCGCAATTATTTAGAGAAATCTTTGCTTCTACACTTTTATCTTCCAAACCGTGTTGAAACTCAGTTTGATTTATCTTTGGCCATATATCCGGAAATCTGTTAAAAATTTAAGTTTCGGGTCCACTGCTATTTCCAAACTTTTTCTCAAATACAGCCTTGAGTACGATCTCATAAATGTGATGACGGCATCCAAGATAGATCAGATTTCGACCGAGAAGATCATCCAATACACAATGCAGGCACCTCGTTCGAGACCAGTGTTGGAGGAAATTGTATCAAAGTTTGAGGCTAATACCCTGCTCATTTTATAACCGTAAAAATCGTTAAAATTCGATTTCGCCAGTGCTAAAAAGCGCAGGAACGTCATTTGTTAGCATCCAAACAAGAAACGCCCCTGTTGATCTCTTAATCAAATAGTGTTCAAAAAACAACCGATATGATATGGTCATCCGTCTTTGACCAAATTTGGTCAGTATGTAAAAGACAGTACCAAACATACAATCTGTAAGTTTTGTAGAGATATCTTAAAAAAACAAAAAAATTGTTCATACTAAAGGTGAATTTGCATCCGATTGTTCCTATAGAAGCTATAAGATATGGTAGTCCGATTTCGACCAAATTTGGTCAGATTGTAGGAGACAGTCCTAAGCATACAATCTGTGAGTTTGGTTCGGATATCTCCAGAAACAAAAAAGTTGTTCTTACTAAAGGTGATTTTCACCCGATTGTTCCTATGGAAGCTATAAGATATAGTAGTCCGATTTTAATAAAACTTTGCCAAAATGTATATAGTAATAAAATATTAGCATGTAGTAAGTTTCGTAGAGATATCTTAAGAAACAAAAAAGTTTTCCATACAACAACTGATTTTTTTCATACAAATGGCTTGGGGTGACCTTTGACCCGTTTTTGGGTCCATCAAATGAACTCCGATCGGGCTCAAATTTTGCAGGTGTATTCTAGGGGTGAAATCGAATATTTTTCAGCCCGGCGCTCATTGATATCAAAAAATTTGTTTAAAAAGGCCATCCTAATGCGTATACATGTCTGAGACGAGCCATTTGCTGTTGCGTGCGATCTCTGGGCTTGCAAACGTCAGATCAATGATTGACTGTCTTTCAGCTTTGCTATATGTGGGTTTTCCGCCAGCGTTTATTAGACAAATGTTCAGAGCAGCAAAAGTGTCTAATAATATTGAACCTCTTGGTGTGGCTCTACTGCTTCCCCATTCCGTAGCCCAGGCGTTTAAGTCACCTGCAATTATTATAGGCGACTTGCCAGAAGCGTCTTGGGCGATATCGTCAACGATTGCAAAGAATTCGTCGAGGGATATACTTGGTGCTATATAGCAACTGTATATGTATAAGCCCTCAAACAAGGCCCTAGCGTATCGATTTCTAGAGTTGCGTTGGGTTATTTGTTTTGGAGTGGGTGCACAGCTCCAAATTGCTGCCCCGCCGTCTGAACTTCCGATCCACACTCCCTTATCTTTGGGTGCATAAGGCTCGCTGAGTACTGCTACATCAATTTTGTTTTCCCTGACTGGTTGCGCTAGCAGGTCCTGGGCTGCTCTGCAGTGATTAAGGTTTAGTTGGAGAACCTTAACCATTTTTAAGCTCTTTAAGTGCCGTCTTGTATACTGGACAGGATCTGCTCAGTACTGAATGCCCAACTTGGTCTGCTTCTGATCCTTGCCTAGGGCAGAGAAGGCACTCGTGCACACCTTGGCTGTGTGTGTGGCGACACTCACATTTGAAGCACGTTTCCTTCGGCACGGAAGGCACGGCATTGGAATGACGTGTGGCCATATCCCATGCATCTGTAGCATCGTTTGGGCTCAATCTTGAGTCGTACTAGGGAAAGGTTCCATCCAATGAGTACCTTCTTTATGTCGAGCAGGTTGGTGGCGAGGCTTGGCTGCAGAGCAAGCGTCGCAATCTGTTTGCCCCCATAAGTTTTCCTCATTGTAGGAACCGCTTCGATTGGTATATCTCCTTCATAACATGCACAGAGTGCTAGTAAGACCTCGTCAGCAGAGATTGTCTCATCAATGTTGAGCACTTCAATCGTTACAGTGTCGTGTACTGCTTTGATTGCTGCTTTGTCGGTGAGCACTGCCTTTAATGCAGTGTGCAGCTGTTCAGTCAGGATCCGCCTGTTTCTGCATTCTGAGAATCATTTCTCCGTTTGCAGATTTCCTGATCCCTTGAACGCTGCCTTTCAGACTTTGGAGCGTGGGCTCTGCGTTTATCATTTTTAGGATGTCTGCATAAGGAGTTTTTTCCGTGCACTTAACAATTATTGCATCAGGACGGCTTGCAGCTTTGGGCCTTTGCATTTCCTTTTTACCTCAGTCCAGTCATTTTTTTTTGCTCTTGGGTACTTGTGGCAGATTGGCTCTTTGTTTGGGGCAGGCTCCTACTTGACGTGTGCTTGTCTGCTTCGGTAGGATTATTGCGCTTATGCATTTGAGCTTGCTTAGTTGCTTCCTGGGTACCGCCAATTGGGATCCTCTTCGGATTATTGTTCCGGGGCAAGCGAGGCTCTTTTGTAGCTAGGTTTTCCGACGTCTGCGTAGCAACATTGCAGTTCGGTCTGGCGTATAAGGCTGGCTCATCTGGCGCGTTCTGAAAGGGTGGATTCTGAGAAAGAAATTCTATTCTCTCCATGGCTTCAAATAGCTGATTTGTGACGTCATATAGCTGAGCGTGAACAGTGCCTTGCAGCTCTCTCAGTCAGAACAACATGCTCTTCGTGGCAAAGTTAATATGCCTCGTAACTAGGGATGGCAAAAAAAATTTATTAATCGATTATAGCATCATATGATTAATTTAAGCTACGCGATTATTAATTGCAATTAATCGACGAAAAATAAAAATAATCGATTAATCAAATGATTAATTTTTGTTATAGTTTTTTAAAATATTGTGTAATGCAATGCCATTGTATAACAAAAAAAATAAGTACTATAATAAAATGGCCAAAAAATACAAATACAGTGGCTCATAGCTTAAAGTATGCTGGTCAAATTTTGACATTTAAGGCGTATTTGAGCCGTTATCGTTCACATATTTTCATCAATGGAATGGTCATTTAAATTCCGTTTGAATGATACAAAACTTTCTTTAATCCATTAAGTACCCTTCGAAAATTTCAAATTTATGTAAAAGTCTACTTTTTCAACTTTTTTCCTCGATTTTTCACAAAAAATGTTTTGAGGCAGAAAATTTTGTTCAACAATTCTAAGAGTGACTGCAAAAAAAAATTTTCAAATATAGTTTTGCTAGTATTTTTTTTGGAAAAAAATCTCCATGTGTGTTTCCCAGAAAAAATTTTGGCAACGACGCGATTATTTGATCGAAAAATCGATTAGTGTTTCAATTAATCGCAACACATTTTACGATACAATTAAATCGCCAATGGAAGCAAAATAATCGATTATTGTGTATCATATGATTAATCGTGCCATCCCTACTCGTAACCGGCTGTTTCTCATTAAAAGTGTATATGAGCTCTTGCAATATCGAGCCCATTTCTTCAACTTCTTGGCAGTTCGCTTTTGTCTTCTTTGGTGGCGTGTTCCGAGACTTGTTTGAAGGACTGTCGGGGTCTCTAAGTCTCTTAGGCGTCTCTGAGTCCGCTAATTCAGCTGCGGCCGGTGCGATTTGGGGCTTCGGTCTAGTGGCAACTAGATCGTTAGCATCTGGCTCGTTTGGTACCATAGGATTGGCCAGCGGTGGAGTTCGGGACAACGCAGGCTTCTTTTTAAATGGATAGCGGTCTTCCATGACCTGCTATTCTCTTCTAGATTGTTGTCAGAGAGGAATTTCCCACGTAGGCATGGAATTTATGCCAAGCTTGCTGATGGAGGTTATACCGCCTGCAACTCGGTCCCCAGAGCCCAGTGATTGTGGCCCGCTATAGCGGCTGGGATGGAAATTGGTCCGATGACTTTTTAGCCTTTTTATTTAATTCCTTTATCTATCTTAATCAAAAAGGTTAAATGTGTTGTTGCAGATTTGGACAGACCTGTGAATTGTTGCTATTTTCCAGGCACAAAGAAAAGGCGCGGAAGCTGTTTTCTGTTGTCCCCTCGTCCCTCCCTGGGGACAGAGCTCTGCTACGCCTGGATATTTAATTATTTCTGCCTTGGTGAAGATCGACAGCTCATGCAGACAGCCAGGTAGGTGCCGCCCTGGGTTCAGGAGTTTAGACACCACAACTAAAGTCCTTACTATTTGCAGGGATCGGCAACGGCAAATACAAATGTATTATATAAACTGGAGTAAAATGAAATGAAATTGAATGTCTTTAACCTTGATTCAATTGTCCATAGCTAAGTGGGTATTACCAGAATTAACTGACCTTATGCAAACGCACTCAATACCAGATCCATGTCCAAGAACTCCGATCCAGAGAGTGACGTCTTCGTCTCGACTCTTGTGTTGAGCAACGCTGACGTTGGCTGACGCTCAAAGCGTGCACGGGTTTCTCTTAAACCAGCAGTTTGGAATACACAGATACACACACTCTTTTGTATGTACAAGTATAAATGCTCCGAAAATGGGCTTTTTATTTACAGGCAGGCAGGGGTACTTGGGATCTCTTTTTTTTCCACTTTTCTTTTTTCCTTTCCACTTTCCACAGTCCCACCGCTCCACTCTCCACTCCTCACTCTTCACTCTCCACTCTATCACTGCGGACGGCAGTCCGCGCTAGTGACGAAAGCAGCACGAAGGGTGCGAAGGCGACTAGCATATATACACAGGAAGAATGGAAAATTTGCTATGACTGTCCGATCAGGTCGAGTTATATACCGATCGAAAGGTATCAATTTAACTTACAAATGTGCATACTAAGACTTTTGAAAACTCACCTGGCTCGTGAGATAAACAGGTGTAAGTGGAAGGGGCAAAATTTAAATGATTGGAGCTAGTGGGGCCGTTGGAGCCTTTTGGTCAACATTTTTAATTTTTTAATATTTCTCATAAAAATACGCGTCGAATGACACCTCAATCACCAAAATCCGAATACTGGTTCAAAAGATAAATTATTTTAAAATTTTTGGTGCCCTTCTCAAAACGAGATGAAAAGTCAGTTTGTCTGTTTGTTTGTTTGTTTGTCTGTTTGTTTGTATGGATCAAATCGTTGTTTTAGCTTAAATGTTTGAATGAGGACTTGTTCCCGCTCAAAAATCTAGAAATTTTGTTCTACGACTTTTTCGAAAATCGCTAGTTTAGCGGGAAATCGCTAAAAACCGCTAAAATTTAAACCCTCATAGCATCCAAACAATAGATGCTATAGATCGTTGCAAAGGTATTTTGAAGGGCTCTTAGGCATACCTTCAAAGTTTTTTTTTAAGTAAAAAGGTAAACGGCTACAGGTGAAACAAGGTATTTTTTTACACATTTTGGCGATTTAAGAAAAATCTACACATGAGATCACTTTAAAATATGTTAAATGTTATAGGCAATTTGATTCCGCGTTTTTTGACATATAACACGTATCTGTCAAAATTCGTTTGGACAAGATATTACCTATTAACTGAATATACCTTTTACCTTTACACTACTGCATGTATGTACATATGCAGTATGTACACTGCTTGCAGCGTAATGCGGAAATAAACTGCTTGCAAGTGCTGAATTTCTTTTTGCGGCATATAAATCATTTTATAATCAAAAATATAGAATCGTTTGTTCTACGACTTTTTCGAAAAATCGCTAGTTTAGCGGGAAATCGCTAAAAATCGCTAAAATTGAAACCCTCATAGCGTCCAAACGATAGAAGCTACAGATATGATCTATATTTCGTTGAAAAGGTATTTCAAAGGGCTCTTAGGCATACCTTTAACGTTTATTTTTTATTTAAAAAGGTATAATGGGAATAGGACAGCAGCAGCAAAGTGTCATAGCAGCCAGATTTGAAGAGTGCTGATAGCTTATGCGCTGGGAATGTGTGTTTGTAAAGGCGACCAGTGTTGCCAGACACTTGTTTTAGCTGTACAAACAATAAACAAAATTGACAAAACTATACTGTCAAAAAATATTGCAATTTCAAAATTTCTGATGTCTTATTCAAAAATTTCTGATATCCCATAAAAAAAACCTCTTTACGAGGTAAAAGTCTAGTGACGAAAACATTTTCATGCCCCAAAATTTCTGATATCCAATTTTGTGACGAATAATATTAAGTTTTACACATAAATTATTTTAAACAAAATTTTTGCATTTTCGTCGACGCAGCTCCTTCATTATGTTGATGCCATGTTTGATATGGCCGTCCATCCGCGTTCTGATGCTATCATGGTGGCTACCAGGTTTCCCGGCGTCAGTGGGGTATTGGGACCTGCCCCAAGTTCCCACTCCTGCGTAAACAGCGGGAAGTGGAAGATCGAGTGCTCCGCGTCTTCTATGACACCCCCTATGCAGTGGTCGCAGTATGGGTCTTGTTCATGCTTTAAACGGAACAGGTATGCTTTAAAGCAGCCATAACCGGTCAATACTTGGGCCAAGTAGAAGTCAACCTGCCCATGTCTGCGCTCTATCCAAGGTTTTAGCTCGGGGATAAGTCGTTGCGTCCACCTGCCGCTGCTCGCCTGCTCCCATTTGCGTTGCCATCTCGAAATTGTCTCCTCCCGCAGTGCTCTGTTAACTAACGTGCCGGTCTGGCGTTCCGCTGCTAACAGTCCGAGGGGTATCATTCTTGCTACGGTATCATTCTTGCTACGACCAAAGCAGCATCTTCCGACACAGTTCGAAAGCACGAGGCGACACGGAGAGCGCACCGCCTATAGCTGGAATTGCATCCTCGGCTATAGGAAGGTGTCTGCATTGCCGCTGCCCACACTGCGCAGCCGTACATGAGGTGACCACGCCGGCTGTTTTGGGCCTCTGCAGTTGGCCATTATTCGGCTAATGGCTGATGTCGCTGTGGCCGCTTTGCAGCTGGCATATGCTAGGTGTTCCTTGAACATAGTCTATGGTCTATCATGACACCAAGGTACTTGATAGCTGGCTTAGACGATCTGGCTGTGGTACCGATCCTTAATATTGGCGTCTCCACTATTTTTTTGCTGCTGATAAGGACGGCTTCGGACTTCTGTTCAGCCAGATCAAGTCCGTTCTGCGTCAGCCACTCGATTACCCTGTCGGCTGCTGTGCGGCAATTCGCTGAAGTCTCCTCCAGCTTCTTGCCTACCGTTACCAAGGCAATGTCGTCTGCAAAGCCGATTAGTTGATTTCCCTCGGGGAGACCAATACGTAGTACTCCGTCGTACATTACGTTCCATAGAAGAGGCCCGAGGACAGAGCCCTGCGGGACTCCTCCGGTGACGCTGTACTGCCTCTGTCCTTCATCGGTCTCGTATAGCAGAACCCTTTCGCGAAAATAATCTGCAATCAGCTGTATTAGGTACGCCGAGATGCCTCTGCTTCTTAGAGCCGCAAGATGCGTTGATGGCGTCCGTCGTGCTGCGGTGTTTTCTGAAGCCGAATTGATGATCCGAGAGGCCATTCATCTCAGCTAGCTCTCGCTCCAGTCTGTTGCATAGTATCCTCTCGAAAATCTTTCCGATGGTGTCCAGCATACACAAGGGCCGATATGAGGAGGGATCATCAAGATCTTTTCCTGGTTTCAGGATGAGAACAAGCCTCTGGATTTTCCATCTGCGAGGCACCGTGCCTTCCTTTAGGCATTGATTAAACAGACATGCGAAGACTTGCGCTGCGATAATAGTCTTTAGGACGCCGTTAGGGATGCCATCTGGTCCCGGAGCTTTTCCTGCTTTCACTTTTGCTGTTGTGATCAGGACCTTCTCGCTCTCTGTTGGGACAATTTCGTCATCTTGCAGGATTAGAGATCCAGCATGCTCTACGTGGGGCTGATGGGGAAAGAGGGTGTGGACTATTCGGCTGAGCTAGTATGGGTGCGTAGGCATCGGGTGTCTGCACAGCTTCCGCATGACCAGTTTGTATGCAGCTCAAAATGGTTGCGAATCTGCGGCATCACAAAGCTCTTGGAAGTGCCTAGCCTTGCTGCGCTTGATCGCTTCCTTTAGCTCTCTCCTTTTCCCTTTGAAGGCCGTGGCGTATAGGTCGTGCAAGGGTGACGATCGCGCTCTTTGACACCTGCGCCTTGCCGTTTGGCATTCCATTCGGGCCTTGGCTATGTCCTCATTCCACCAGGCAGCTGGACGATGTCGGTTTCCTCCTCTGCGTACCTTCGCCATCGAAGCATTGCATGCGGTGGAAATGCCATCTGCCATTGCCATAGCCGAACTATTTGCGTCTCCACGTACGCTGAGACCACTCACCATGTTGAAAGGACAGCCCATGTCCAAGGATTCTGTCTTGCAGCTCTCGTGTATGAATGCCCTTGCCGAATGGCATCCCGACGGGGCTAGCGTGTCGGTGTGTAGTTGTGTGTGTGATCCAGGCGGGGCTCAGGAACACGCGGGAACAGCAACACGGGAGCAGCACAGGTACGGATTTGCTTAACCACGACGTAGCGTGTGTGTGTGGAAGCAGGCAAATGGCAATGTGGGTGCTCTGGCGACTGGTTTTCACCGGCGTCTCCAAATGCAGGGCAGGGCTCTGCGTGCGTGCGAGAGAGAAAAATGGTGGTGGTGTGTGTCTCAATCGCAATCAGTGACCTGGTGGTCACAGAAGCTCGTACCGGGAGTCGGTCTTGCCGGACAATGGTTGGGTGTCGACGGCAAATGACTCCAATGTGCGTGTGCAGGCCCGTCCATGAATGGGCTGCCAAGTGCGCTTGTCCAGCGATGATGGTGATGCAGCAACACCAAATTGGGGGATGTGGATGTAGTTACAATTCAAAATGCAGAAATTTTTCTTTCCCAATCGATTGACTGAATTATGCAATGCGACGGCGCACTGTGGCTCGTTCTCCGAAAACTCGTGGCAAAAACCTGTAACTTTTGAACTAGTTGAGATATCGAGTTGAAATTTGAATTATATATTCTCAATACATCAAACAAATTTTTTAAACAAAAATTGAAGTGGGCGTGGCATTGAAAAGGGCGTGAGCTAACTGTCAAACACAATTTTTTGTAATTTTACTTTTCAAAATTTTATAAAAAATTTAAAAAAAAAATAAAAATGTAATTTTATTTTTGTATTTTTTTTTAAGTTTTTATAAATTTTTAATTTAAAAAAAAAAATCACTGGTTTTGCCACCTGGCAGCTCGTGCAGACGTGTTTTTGCGAGCGCTCCGAATAAAACACAGTTTAAATCGCGATAAGGTGCGGTAAATATCCGATAATAGGCCGAGAGCCACCTCGCGCGATGCCTAATTGCTCGTTTGGTGTCTGGACTGTTTACTATTCACTGTTATAAGCGCAATATTGTTAAATATAGTTTATTTACAAAGTGAATACAAGTGAAAACCAGCTGATCGGCGTAAACATTGTGCACAGAGTTGCCAGTCAGTTGATGCTCGAAGGAGTGTTGCCAGATCGCTAGAATCTGACAACCGCGCGCCAAAATTTAAATTTAAATTTAAATATGAACAAAAAAAATACACGATCTCAACGTCAACGTGAGCAAGACGAGCGGCGTCTGTCAATACAGAAAAACAACGCGTACTTCGAGTTCGTCTCGGAAGTAAATAAACCAAAAAGTTCACTTTTATCAGCTGACAACGAGAGATCCCGTTCTTGTTCCCCAGCTTTGCCAAGCGCAGGACACAAGACCTGGAGCGAAGAGTGTGCCTCCCCACTGCCCAAAACCCCGCGTCCAGACCAAGTAAAGCCAACGTCGCTCTCAAAAGTTGCTGCATCTAACGCTACGCCATCGGCAACTGTAACGATGTCAGCAGAGTTACCGTCTAACTCTAAGCAAGCAATAACTCTTTTCAACATTGCTTCGCTTGTAAGCGCAGCGTCAAAAACAGCGACTATACAAACCGGAATGGATCGCTATATACAAATAAATCGAAAACTAAGCCCTCAAAAAATTCGAGGCAACGTAACCAAAATTAACTGCACTAACACAACCCACGCAGCTGTGGAATCAACAAACAACAGCAACAGGTTTGCTGCGCTGGCTGATAATGAGCAGCTAACCGAAGTTGGACAAGGGGCTCCAAGAAATCCAAAGCCTCCACCAATATACATTCGGGAGAAGATATCCAATGCGCTTGTAAATAAATTTGTTGAACTTATTGGAAACAACAACTTTCATGTCATTCCTCTTACAAAGGGAAATATTCATGAAATAAAACTGCAAGCCAAAACTGAAAAAGAATTTCGTACGGCCACCAATTACCTCACTGAGGCCAAGAAGAATTTCTACACGTACCAACTGAAAAGTAGCAAAGGCCTGCAGGTGATCCTCAAAGGTATAGAACCAGATGTCACTCCTGCTGAAATTACAAGTGCTCTAAAAGAAAAAGGTTTCCATGCTGCGAGAGTATCGAATATTATAAATAAATACAAAAAACCTCAACCTCTCTTCAAAGTTGAGCTAGAACCAGATAGCAAAACTTTGAAGAAAAACGAAGTCCACCCAATCTACAAACTTCAGCTCTTGTTGCATCGCCGAATCTCGGTTGAAGAGCCACACAAACGTAACGGTCCAGTACAGTGCTCAAACTGTCAGGAATATGGGCATACTAAGACTTACTGCACGCTTCGGTCAGTATGCGTTGCCTGTGGAGACTCCCATGGCTCTGACCATTGCCAAGTCAATAAAGAGGATCCCAGCACAAAAAAGTGTGGAAACTGTGGTGGAAATCACACAGCTAACTACAAAGGTTGTCCTGTGTATAAAGAATTGAAATCCCGTATGCGGCGAGTTCCACCAACGCGTTCCCAGCACATGTCAAACGCAATTATACCATCTCAAACAACACCCGATGTCTTCTTTGCCAAAACAGCCAGGTCCTCATTTGGCCCCATCAACACTATCAATGGCTTCTCTTATGCCAGCGCGGTAAAATCAGGCATAAACAAACCAACTCCTTCAACATCGCTCCCAAATGTAATCCAAGCAGAGCCAAACTTGGCAAGCGTTCAGCAGCAGCCTCAAAGCTCGATAGAAATGATGATTTTCAGTCTGCAACAAAGTATGATGAACTTTGTATCCTTTATGAAAACAACTATGCAAAACCTTATGCAAAATCAAAACACATTGATACAGATGCTTGCATCTCAAGGAGTTCGATCCCTGACAGCGGTGCGAAGAAGACGTGTCACGGAAATAAAGCGCTTGTCAATTGGTCTTTCCGAAGTTCCTCTCATAATTTCAACTTTGTGTGTGTTTAATATAATCACTACCGGGATAGCCGTCGTTAATTATGAGTGGGCATAACGCTCACGACGATATGGACGTCAATATAAGCAAACTGGACCTAGAAACAACTTTAAATAGCGCCAGAAAAAGAAAAAGCATTGACTCTTCCACAAAGTGTGAGAAAAAAGCTCCACGCAAAAACAATAATTACTACGAGATTCTTGATAATGACATAGATCAATGTGATAAAGAAGTGCTTGAAAGCTTTACACAGCATGTGCAATCGCAAGCAACAACTAACAAACAAACAAGTGTGCAAAGCAAGGCCTCCGATAACACAACAACAAAAACATCAACGAAAGCTACAACAAGCAAAGATGCTGCGTTATCAGCAACTTCTTCAGCATCAACAACGGCACAATCGTCACCAACAGCAGATCCAGATCTCAACGCAGAAAATGTGCAAAAGACAAACAAAAACAAAAACAAACATATACCCCCAATAAATGTGTTTAACATAGAAGCAAAACAAATAATAAAACTAATAAAGACGGGATTAAAAATAACACAGTTCAATATCAGAGAACTAAACCAAAACAAAATTGCCGTGTTTTTCAACAGTCTTGATTACTACAAAAAAGTACGCGGTCACTTGGAAAAAGCCAAGGCTAACTTCTTCTCCTATACACCTAGGAGCCTTAAAACAAAATCATATTTGATGAAAGGCCTAAGTGGCGACACAGATGTTCAGGAAATTTTGACCGAGCTCAAAGAACTCGAAACTGAAAATTTGAAATTTCTACAAGTAAGACCCTTCAACACAAAATCCTCTCTGCAACGCAACATATCTTTGCCTATGTTTATGGTCCAAATAAGCACGGAAAGCAGCGTTAATGATTTAAAAGCAATTAAAGCAATCCAGCATCATTGCATCAGATGGGAGCCCTTACGACGTCCAGAGATTCCACAATGTCGAAACTGCCAAGGCTTTTTTCACAGCGCAGCAAACTGTCACCTCGAACCAAGATGTGTCAAATGCGGTGAGCATCACCGCAGCGACTCCTGCCCTATCCCGAAGGATTCAGAATGTAACAAGGAAAAACTATTTTGTGTACTCTGCAAGAAGTCTGGCCACCCGGCCTCATATAAGGGGTGTGAACGATACAAAGAGCTTCAGCAAAAAATTAGATCTAAAAAACGAAATGTACCAAAAACCCAAACTTACTCTCCAAACTTAATTAACCCTAATATAAGATATGCCGATGTATGTAAAGATCCTGTTATAGGTAACCCAAATGTAGAAACCCAAAATGAACCCACTCTCATCAATATTCAAAAGTCTATTTTAGCTTTAAGTAAACAAATCGAGAATCTCCAAAAGCAACTCGAATTTCAAACTGCCCGTGTGGATACAATTTTCAACATTGTAGACTCAATATGAATTCTAGGCGAGCACCCCCCAATATTTTAAAAGGCACATTAAAAATCATTTCAATTAACGTAAACTCGCTTATCAGCACATCCAAAAGAATCGAGCTTAATCAGTTTATCCTGGACAACAAGCCCGACATTCTAATGTTAAACGAAACCAAGCTTAATCGCAAGCACAAACTTGATATAAATGGCTACGTAATATTTAGAAAAGACAGAATTACCGATTCCAGAGGGGGAGGCGTGGCAATACTCATTAAAGAAAATATAAAGTTCCAAAAATTGTATAACCGCATATTAAGCTCCTTTTCTCACATTGAAGCGTGTGCGGTAAAACTGTTCCTACGATCCAATAAATTCATATTTCTGGTAGCAGTATATTGCCCATCGGGAAACGATAATGGTTCATTTCAAACCGAACTTAAAGTTTTATTCGAAACACTAAAACTCGACAATAATAATTATCATTATATTATAGCTGGGGATATGAACTGTAAGCACACAAGCTGGGGTAATAGCTATAACAACCCAAAAGGTAATGCACTCAAGAACTTTTTAATCAACAATGAAATCAGGTACCGCTGTAACTTATACGCTTCGGAATCATCGTCATTCGAAAGCTCAAACTCCTTTCTAGACATATGTCTAGCTGTTCACAACTTAGACATATACGGAGCTAATAACTCTGTCAACCGTCTAAAATGCTTGGATTATGACAGTGACCATCGTGCAATTTTAATAGATGTGTCTTGCCAAGATAGAGATGATTATTTCTTAATCCCAGAAACCACACAACATCTAAAACGAGATTACAAAAAAACTAATTGGGTTTTATTTAAGAATAAATGCTCTTCATTGTTTCAAAAAGAAATGCCAACTCCCAATAATCGTAATTTAACCAATACAGAAATAGACTACCATTTACTTAAATTAGAAAAAATCCTTTTAACCGCCATCAGTGAAAGCGTGCCCGAACACAAATACACACGTCCAATAGATGCTCTCACAAAGAATAGCGTTATCAAAAAACTTCAGAAAGAAAAGAGCAAAGTATTAACACTTATAAAAAAACACAATAGACTTGAACAGATTGTTCCTTTATCTACTCTACAATTAGCCAAAACAAAATTAAAACTAATTAAGAAACTTATACAAGAAAATATAAAACAGCATTATAACAAGTTAGTGGAATCCAAACTACTTAACCTCACTCCCTCCGATCCATTCAAATTTACAACAATAAAAAAATGTTTCCTTAAAAGTAGTAACTACACTTTAGATTACATAACCATCCCAGATACCACTGATTTTATTAATCTCCTTCAAAAGGCTGATATACATACAAATGATCTGGATAAGGACCCAATTACAAACAACTTTATACTAGAAGATGAACAATCTATTCCCAACTTAGTTGGACACTTTTTTGAATTAGTTCACTCTGAGAAACGGAGCGCAATATCTAATACTGTACATAACCATGTAGATCTCTACTTCAATCAATTTTTAGAAATTAAAAATAGATTTGATAGCTTGCAATCTACACTTACTAGCTTTAACGACAGTAAAAGAGCTAACTACATAACTTGTCTCCAGGCTGATAACTATTTTGTTACATCCAATGATCTAACCGCTATATTTTCTAAATTAAAACCCAAATTTTCATCAGGAATCGACCAAATCCCAAATATAATTCTTAAAAACATTCCAATAGACCTTATATTAGAATATTGCTCAATTTTCAATAATATATTAAATAACGCTTACTACCCCCAAACCTGGAAGACAGCTAAGCTAGTGGTAATACCAAAGAAAAATAAAGATAAGAACAACATAAATAATCTCCGACCTATAAGTCTGCTTCCTAATATAAGCAAAGTTTTTGAGGTCCTAGTCAATTCAAACATAATTAATATATGTGAAAAAAACAATCTCCATTGCCAGAAGCAGTTTGGTTTTAAATATGGCCACTCAACCCTTCATGCCATGAACCTGTTAACATCTGAAATTAACTGGAACTGGAACAAAAAGCATGTAGTTGGCGCTTGCTTTATTGACCTAGAAAAAGCATTTGACACGGTCTGGATAAAAGGACTAATTGCAAAGCTAATGAGTTATAAATTTCCTCTACACCTGCTGATCTCAATCTTCAATATGATCTCATCTCGCAAGTTCGTGGTTCATATAAACGGCTCGACAAGTACCTCTGAGTTTCTTGTAATCAATGGTCTACAGCAGGGCACTGTAAATGCACCAGCTTTATTTAACCTTTTTATCCACGACCTACTTTTGAAAATCGATAATATTATAGCTTATGCCGATGATATCGTTATTTATAATGCAGACAACTCAATAGCCGGTATTAACAGAAACCTACAAAAAAGTTTTAACACTTTAGAAGAATTTGCTTTGAATTGGCACCTCAAGATAAATATTAACAAATGCGAAAGCATCCTCTTTCGTCCCCCAGTCATTAAATGCAATCACAATGTCAGGAAAAACTGGAGAAGATTCAAAATTTTCTCCAACTTTTCCAACGTTCCCATACCCCTTGCTGAGGAAGTCAAATACTTGGGAGTACATTTCGATAAATTCCTGTACTTCAATGACCACATAAATTTGCAAATTTCCAAGACGATGGCTGCCTATCAGATTTACAAAAAAGCATTCAGCTCTAAAATCTTAAATAACAAAGTTAAAATCCTTTTATACCAATCAGTCATTAGACCAATAATTATATATGGTTGCCCAATCTGGTTCTTAATCTCCCCGTCATACATGGAGAGATTAAGACTATTGGAAAGAAGGATTCTAAGAGCCTGCACTTCATTGTACAGGACCCCAAATAGTAATTTTTTAAAATTCTATTCCAACAACAAACTTTACAATGCAGCAAACATCATAAGGATAGATAACCACATCATAAACCTAATCAGAAGGCATATTTACCGATGCCTAGATAATGAAAATAACCTAATTAAAGCCCCATTTTATACAAGCGATCTCTACTTCGAACGAGCAATTAGTAACGGATTTGTGCCCCCCGAATCATTTCTCCATTTGGATAAAAAAGGTTTCATTCAAGACCCCAATGGCACTCCAATTATATACCACATTTTGAGGAGAGCCAATAAGAAGTTAATACAATCAAATACATTGACTGTAGAAAATAAAAGATTTGATACCTCGATCTCTAACAGAGATCAAAAAGCTCAAAGAGCAACAAGAAAGAATTTCTGGTGGCTTGATAATATTGATGTTCGGTCTCAGACTGAATAACCCTGTCCCTCTTTCCTTTCCCAACCCTTTTTCCCTTTTTTCCCTTTTTCTTTATTTTTTCTCTTTTTCTAATTTTTATCTTAAATTTACAATTACTACCAATGCAAATTTTTTGTTAACTTTTTTCTTGCGATTTAATTTCTCGCCACTATACTTAGTTATTAGTACATAATTAAACCTTCTTTTTGAAAAGAAAGATGCCACATAAGATTAAATAATGCCCGAGAGCTCGATCAGAGACTAGCATAAGATTAAAAATGAATTGTACTTCTATTTATTAAGTCAAACATCCAAATTATTATAATAAATAAAAAAAAAAAAAAAAAAAAAAGCTTGCATCTCAACAGTCAAAATAATCAATGGCGGCCCTAAGAATTTCAATGTGGAACGCAAACGGTGTTTCACGGCATAAACTTGAGCTAACTCATTTTCTATACGACAAACACATCGACGTAATGCTGCTCTCAGAGACGCATCTCACAAACAAATACAACTTCCAAATACGCGGTTATTTATTCTACGGCACAGATCATCCGGATGGAAAAGCACACGGTGGAACGGGTATTTTAATTAGAAACAGAATCAAACATCATTTTCACAAGAGATATGCAACAAACTATTTGCAAGCTACATCTATAAACTTACAATCGGGCAACAGCAACCTTACTATTGCCGCAGTATACTGTCCTCCAAACTTTGCAATCACTGAAGCTCAATTCATGCAATTCTTCAGTACACTGGGGAATCGTTTTATAGCAGCAGGAGACTACAATGCGAAGCACACGTATTGGGGCTCTCGCCTTGTGACCCCCAAGGGCAAGCAGTTATATAACGCAATAATACAACTAAGAAACAAACTCAACTATGTCTCCCCGGGTAAGCCTACATACTGGCCATCAGATCCTAATAGGAAACCAGACTTAATAGACTTCGCTGTGACAAAAAATATTCCACGCAATCTGATAAATGCCGAAGTACTTTCAGACCTATCATCCGACCATTCGCCCGTTCTAATCAACTTTCTTCAATGCCCGGAACTTGAAGTATATCCAAATAGACTCACTACACACAGGACCAACTGGCTCAAGTACAAGAAATATGTAAGCTCTCACCTCGATCTAGCCCCACAGTTCAACACCGAAGCTGACATCGACTGCTCTGCTGATTTACTGAAAAATATACTCGTCTCTGCAGCCAAGATCTCTACACCGCAAAGCGTGACTACACAGCACAACCAACAAAAAACCAATCTTCAAATTGAACAACTTGTTCTGGAAAAGAGAAGACTGAGACGCGACTGGCAGTTACATCGCTCGCCATCTACTAAGCAACGGCTTAAAGATGCCTCACGCAGGCTCAGCAAAGCTCTAAAGCGTGAAGAAGCGGATGCCCAGCGCCGGTACATACAGAAATTATCGCCAACCAGCACAAAGCACCCATTGTGGAGGGCTCATCCAAATCTAAGTGCGCCAATCGAAACAGTAATCCCTATAAGAAACTCTTCAGGCTCCTGGGCCAGAAGTGATAAAGACAGGGCCAACACATTTGCTGCTCATCTGCGTAATGTGTTTCAACCAAATCCAGCAACTAAATCTTTTGTACTACCACCTTCTCCAACTCAAACTGCAGCCGATTCCGTGCCATCTGAGCTTCGCCCAAGCGAAATTGCAAAAGTCATCAAAGAGCAAATGAAACCAAAGAAGGCTCCAGGGTATGATTTAATTACTCAAAAAATGATTATTGAACTTCCCAACTGTGCCATTTGCCTCATTTGTAAGCTTTTCAACGCGATCATAAGACTGGGATATTTCCCTAACAAATGGAAAAAATCTATCATTATTATGATTCCGAAACCAGGAAAAGATCATACAATGCCATCATCGTATAGACCAATAAGCCTACTACCCTGCATGTCAAAACTATTTGAAAAATGTCTTCTGTTGCGCATAATTCCTTATCTGAGAGCACACAATGTAATCCCAGCACATCAATTTGGCTTCAGAGAAAAGCATGGAACTATCGAGCAAGTCAACCGGATAACATCGGAAGTACGTACTGCATTCGAGCATCGGGAATACTGCAGTGCGATATTTCTTGACGTCTCTTAGGCCTTTGATAGAGTGTGGCTTGACGGCCTCATGCACAAAATCAAAACGACACTCCCTGTTTACACCCACAAGCTACTCGAGTCGTACCTCTACTGTAGAGTCTATGCAGTGAGATGCAACGTTACTACGTCTGACGACCACATAATTGAAGCTGGAGTTCCTCAAGGCAGCGTACTGGGGCCAACCTTATACGTCATTTATACATCGGACATCCCTACAAACGAGCGCCTAACAACATCCACGTTTGCTGACGATACCGCGATCCTAAGCCGTTCCAGATGCCCTATTCAAGCAACATCAAAACTAGCTGATCATCTTGTGGAAGTGGAGAAATGGCTTTCAGACTGGCGTATTAAAATAAACGAACAAAAGTGCAAACACGTAACGTTTACCCTCAACAGGCAAACCTGCCCTCCGCTAACTTTGTATAACACTCAACTCCCCCAAGCTGATGTAGTAACGTACCTTGGCGTCCATCTTGACAGGCGGCTCACTTGGAATGAACATATTAAAGCTAAGAAAACGCACTTAGCTCTGAAGTCCATTAACCTTCATTGGCTTTTAAATGCTCGATCTCCCCTTTGCTTGGACTACAAGGTCCTATTGTACAGTTCTACTCTAAAACCAATCTGGACCTACGGCTCGCAGCTATGGGGAAACGCGAGCAACAGCAGCATTGATATCATTGAGCGAGCACAATCCAAGATCCTGAGAACTATCACTGGGGCACCATGGTATGTTCGGAACGAGAACATCCTTAGAGATCTTAACATTGTAACCGCGAAGGATGAAATAGCAAAACAGAAGGCGAACTACAACATCAAGCTATCTTCACATCCAAATCTTCTTGCAAGGCGTCTAACTCGGGTTTGCAATCGAACCCGCCTCCACCGCAACGACCTCTCAGCTCAGCAGTAATATATCGGGGCCCCCAGACCTTAATCAGTCGTCAAGACTGTAAATAAGTTATAATTATAAGATTTTTAAACTTGCTGTTAGTCCCGATAAGGAGAAGATCCAGCAAATAAAAGCAAAAGTATAATAAAAAAAAAAAAAAAAATATTTGCCTCTATACAAAAACAACACCTTTTCGTTTTATAATAACCAACAAAACAAAATATCGTGACAATTAACTAACAAAAACAACAAAGAATTGACATAAACTATAACCAGGCGAAGACCTTAGTTATAATTCCTGGTTGTTAGAATTAATTATGTGCAACCAGAATTTCACTGCGTGAAAAAACAGTTCCACTTGTTCTTGAGAGTTTTTCTTTCGCTTAGTAATCGGGCTACGAGCCCTAAATTAAATCTATTGTTAAATTTGATAGTCAATCGTTGTAAACGGAACATGAAGTTCCCACAACCCCCGAAATCGGAATGAAGAATAAAAATGAAATTATAATGTTTTGCTGAAAAGAAGGATGTTGTTTTCTGAGGACCTGAGAATGTAAAAACAAATATAGGAATGCATCGTTGGCGATTTTTCATAATCACAGTCGCGCGAAAAATCCATTTGGTTGGGTGGGTAACGAGCGCTTTGAAGAACATACTACACCCGTTCTTCATCCACTACCACCACGCATCCACTTCCAGCAAGGAAGACTTCACCAGATTAATTCATCTATAGTCCTGCTTGTTACGGTTTAACCGTTTCACCGTTTTGGAATTGTTTGTTTTGTTTGTACGCCACAATAAAGACGTGGTTACTCTCGTCAGTTCGGGACACTTTGAATAAAATTAATGTGACACGACGCGCAGCTAAGAAGGATACAACTAAGAACCCCCCCACGCCAAAAGAGCTAGATGGCAACCAGAAGTGTCCCTTAGTATTCGTCGCGGCTCGACGGTGATATTATTTACAAGATCATCAGGAATATAGACTTCGTCCTTTCGACATTTCGGAAGTTAATATTCTAGTTTAACCCTGGATTTATTTTATATTTTTCTAAAGGGTTCGTTCACAACATAATTTTTGGCGCCCAGAACGTGGGGCAGTTGCCGTTATTGTTTCTGTTTCTTTTGCTTTTGCCGTTGCTATAGCTTGTGCTTTGGCAGTTGCAGTTATTTCACCTCATAAGCTTTGGAGCTCAGAACATGAGGCTCAGATTGCAATACCGTCAAAAGTTGAAAGGTATTCAGTAGGTGGACAGCCCTCCCCAATTGTTTGATTGCTTTCGGGAAAAACAGTGTTAGTAGGAAGTGGAGTTAGTGAAGGGAATTTATTTTACGGCTTTGGATATCTGTTGAATATTGTGTATTTGATAAGTGCAAATACCCTACCAGGAAGTTTAGGCTTTGGAAGAATTCTCTAAGCTAATTGGAAGATTGTTGTAGCGATTCCGTGTACGTAATTCTCATCACAGACCTTTGTAGAACTCGTTTATTTGCTAATTTGCGAATAACTCGCCGAAGTATTCTGAGATTACAACAGACGGATCATGCAAATATTTTTTTTCTTGGATGTTTTTAATTAAATTTTGCTATTTATTACTATTTTGTGCAGCTGTTGAATCTTGAGCATTTGACTGAGAGCAAACGGCCTGCCAGTTAGCATACGTAGTAGCAAACGCGAACAAGATACAATAGTGAATCTTCGTTGCACCATTCGAGAAGGTGGTCAACCGCTTCAAGAAGCGATCATGTATTGATGACAGAGAGTTATAGTTGTTAATATAAAGAATGCTGAGTAGCGTACTTATACCAATATAATTGTGATGCATTTAGTGCTTGACTTGTTTGGCGAAGTTTGCCATTTTCCTTTAAAGTCAATAGTTTAAAATCAAAGTTTTTCTTTCTTCCGTTCTGTAGTGGTGGTATCGTCTATATTTTTTTTTAATTCTTAGGTCCAATCAGAAAACATAAGTTATAATAATGCCAGTAACGAATAGCCCATCAACATCGAAAGCTGCTTTGAGGTCAAGCCCAAATGGTTGCCCTATTTGCAGTGAAGCAATTAAGGGTGTCACAGAAATCGCTTTCGCTTGAATTTCACTTAAATTTGTATGCAATTTAAGTGAATTTCAAGCGAAAGCGATTTCTGTGTCACCCCGAATGACTGATACACAGTCATGTTACATAACCAGATGTAAACATAATTTTCAGAAGGCTTGCTTTGAGAGATGGCTAGAAACCAATCACGAGTGCTTTAATTGAAATCAAGCCTTAGAACCAGGATCTTTTAAATTGTTAGTTGGTTTGTGCTCTCCAACACACAGTCGTTCCGAGTTAATGGCGGCAGCAGCATCCCATCGACCAGTCACTAGAAACTTAAAGGCAACGATGAATCAAGCGTCAGTAACGACACAGGAGGTAGGAATAGAACCTTTGTCAGCCGCGTAAGCTTCAGCTCGTCCAGAGAATTTAAATTGCAGTAATACTTCGAATCCCAGCGTGATAAGGACAACTCACACGGCCAATCCAAGAAGGCGAGGTAGACCAAATCGCACTGGAAATGCGGCAAGACAGCCTCCTTTAGACTTGTCTACTATTCAGCAGATAATAAAACAAACGGTGACCCGAGCTATGTCCGCACTCACAATTCGACCCCCAGATTTGCCTGCAGTCACGGCTATACCCAGCGTCTCAATCGAGCGATGGCTTCGCCAGCAACTTCAATTTTGCTTCCGAGAAAAATCGCAGATATCATGCAAAAGTGGAATCTCACGTTTAGTGGATCAGCCGACAGCTTAGGCGTAGAAGAATTTATTTACCGTGTCTGAAGTATTACTGACGAGACGTTGGAAATCGATTTTCAGTCCGTTTGTAAGCACATGCATATACTCTTCTTCGGCAAAGCTCGCGATTGGTTTTGGCGGTATCATAAGCAGGTGGATAGGATAGTTTGGTCCGAGTTCTGCGAAGTACTTCGTCACCAGTTTAAAGACTACCGATCCGACTTTATGAGCAAGGAGCAAGTCCGTTCGCGCAAGCAAAAGCCTGGCGAAACTTTCACAAATTTTTACGATTCAGTAGCGTCACTCATCGATCGCTTTGCTGTAAAAATCAGTGAAGAGGAGTTGATTGAGACACTGAAATACAATTTATTGCCAGTACATAGGCAAAAATTATTATATGAGCATATTCATTCAGTTGGACACCTAAGGAGACTTGTTCAAATGAATGAAAATTTGTTGTCCGGGTTGCGTTCATCCCCCGATGGCGTTCTTAATCCAAAACCATCAGTCTCTCGCAAGCAGGTAGCTGTGCTAGAGGAAATTCCAATCGAAGAGGAGAGGGTATCGTTGGAAGAGTCATTGGAGGAGATTGCCGCGTTTAACAAGCCTCAATCCGAAAAGACATGTTGGAATTGCGGAGAAGTTGATTACTGTTGGCAGGATTCCTTAGCCGATCGTACAGTTTTTTGTTACGGTTGTGGAACGCCGCAAGTGTACAAGCCTCAATGTAAAATTTGCCAGCGTCGAGCAGCGGAAAACCGCCAAAAGGGAGCATTCAACAACACCCGGGTGCCCCCGACAACCCAGTGAAATCCGTAATTCAAGTTTTTTCTAAGGATGAGGCAGATAACGACTCTCCTGGTAGCAAACTAGTTAATAGCGTTAATAATAAGCCCATATAATATGTAAAAATTCCAACGCTCAGTTATGAACAACGACTCCGAAACTACAATCAAGTAAGCAAGAAAAACGAATTTTCGAAGAAATAGCGTGAATAACAAAACGAAAAAAGTATTAATATAATAAAGAAAGTATTTTAATCGCATCAAGGAGAAGCGAAAAGCTTTAGTTAGCAGATATACGGAGTTATGCCAACGTCACCTTTTTAGATTTTGAAGAACAGGGATTTTTGGATACTAGCGCGAGTATCAGTTGTGTAGGTGGCTCATTAGCGGAAATAGATTTCACTAAATACCCGACATTTAAACCCATTCGCTCACAGGTGAAAACTGCCGATGGCGCAGCCCATGAAATTGTTGGAGTTTTATCTGCCCTCATGACACACAAAAGTCAGCAAAATCAAATGGAATTGTATGTTATACCGTCAATTAAACAAAAGCTGATACTAGGAATTGACTTTTGGCGAATCTTCTCGTTAGC